>CAKNYM010052843.1:231032-241659 GCA_932195095.1 Andricus curvator
TATATATATATATATATGTTAGGTTAGGCTATGTGTTTACAATAAGTTAAGAATGTGTCTCTCGTGTGTCCTCTGTCCGTCCTTTCCTTCCTTCCTTCTGATATACAAAGTGGGTTAAATGTGGAAGCCGCCCCTCCATATAAATCGGAATCTTTTTTTTTCGTGTTGGAAACGACGGCGCACTTTTGTTTCTAACGGACTTTATTTTCGCAAATTTTGAAGATTCTCGTTGCTAAAACTACTGTCCCGTTCAAGAATTCTACGAACATTTTCAGAACAATGCAGAGAATTGTCTGCCGCAGAGTAATGCAGAGCATCTCTGCATTTTTGCTGAAGTCCTTGAATTTAAACAGTAAAGCAGAGACTTTTACAGAGTATTTGCGAATATTCTTTGCAGAAAACTCGCTGAGAAATGCATGAGAATGCAGACCATTTTTTGAAGAAGTGTAATGCAGAGTTCTTCTGCATTTATGCTAAAGTGTTTCAATTTAAGCAGTAATGCAGGAGACGTTTGCAGAGGACTTGCAAAGCTATTGCAGGGATATTATGAAGTAATTTGCAGAGAATTTGCACAGCATTTTTTCCACCAGGGACGATAACTGTTTTTTCTTCATCCTTGACTTTTACCAGGATTGTGTGCTTCAGAATTTGCCTCAACAAAAATATTAGTTTTTTATCATATAAACAAAAAAAACTCAGTCTGACTTCATGGTCTCATGAAGCCAGTCGACTATTCGAAATAGGGAAAGAACAAAATATAAAATTTTACAGTTTGATTATTTTTCAATAAACTTTGTTTCTGTATATAAAAATATTCATACAAGATTTTATAACCGCGTAACCAAAGTGTAATTTGGAAATTGACTGAAAATGGAGCAACCTACAACCTTCGTTAAAAAGATGTGGTTTTTCTTCATTTTATACAAATTTATATTAATTTCTGCTGAAGTAAAATTTTTCTTCATGTAATGATAGAATGGGGGGGGGCGCCCGGTAATCGTTGAAGATACTTTGAGGTGTTGGAAAACTCGAAAATTAAACTAATGGCGTCTCCCTTCGCGCCTTATTTTCAAAGATTCCTAAATGCATTTTTAAACTCTCCCAAAAAATTATAATATTGCAGTTCAATTAATATAACTATTTTAATATTTCAAGCAGGAGAAAATTTAATATATATCTATATATAACTCTTTTTCAAACCTAAAGAGCCTATTTGAATAAAATAATAACGCTTCAGGAAATTTCAAAGATTTTCAAATATTTTAAGATTTTTTCCGCTCTCTATTCGTAGGAATTTTCAATTGATTTTGATGGTTTCGAAGGAATTTCAAAATTTTCAAGAAATCCTCACTTGTTAAACCTTTTCGTAAATTGCCAGGGATTGAAAATTATAATATTACAGTTCAATTATTATAACCATTTTAATATTTCAAGTAGGAGAAAATTAAATATATGTATATATATATAACTCTTTTTCAAACCTAAAGAGCCTATTTGAAGAAAATAATAACGCTTGAGGAAATTTCAAAGATTTTCAAATATTTTAAGATTTTTTTTTCGCCCTCTATTCGTAGAAATTTTCAATTGATTTCAATGGTTTCCGAAAGTATCTACAAAAATTTCAAAACACTCAATTTTTCCAACGGTCGAAAATGAAGCCTACTTGTAACTTGACTCTCAGGATGCAGCTCTTTGTCCAAACCAAAACAAAAAAACTCAGTCTGACTTCATGGTCTCATGAAGCCAGTCGACTATTCGAAATAGGGAAAGAACAAAATATAAAATTTTACAGTTTGATTATTTTTCAATAAACTTTGTTTCTGTATATAAAAATATTCATACAAGATTTTATAACCGCGTAACCAAAGTGTAATTTGGAAATTGACTGAAAATAGAGCAACCTACAACCTTCTTTAAAAAGATGTGGTTTTTCTTCATTTTATACAAATTTATATTAATTTCTGCTGAAGTAAAATTTTTCTTCATGTAATGATAGAATTGGGGGGTGGGAGGGGGGTAATCGTTGAAGATACTTTGAGGTGTTGGAAAACTCGAAAATTAAACTGATGGCGTCTCCCTTCACGCCTTATTTTCAAAGATTCCTAAATGCATTTTTAAACTCTCCCTAATTCTAATTCGTCAATTCTTTCGTTTTCTATCATACTTTCCTGACTTTGTCTACATTTATTTTCCCTTTCTTTATTATTAACGTTTTCTAACCTATTTTCAAGTTCTAATATTTTTCTCCCTTATTGTAAAATATGCAACGCTTCCGGTAATTCTGCGTTAGAAAGATCATAATTGTTTTTAGCATTTTCCCAATTTCTGGGACCTAACCTATAGTTTGATGGTTCGCGGTCTGATGCCACGCCAAAGTGCGAATTTAGCAGCAAAAGATTCGCTGGTGCATATGTTGAGTCAAATCTCGCACGATTGACTCTTTGGGGGGTTGGTAACTGTAAATGTGGCAAAGAGTTTCCTCTGCCAATTGTTCGATTTAATGTTCGAACTTTACTTTGGGATCTATTCATATTTGGGGATAGATTCACATTATATAGTTGGGTTTCATTACTTCTGGGATTATTTTCATTTCTCTCTAATTCTCTATCTTCTTGTCTATTTTCACTTACTCTATTTTCTAAGTTTCTGTCTGGGACAGGGTTAGTCATTTTGGTGATTTTAATTTTTCCTGATTTTAATGTCATATATCTTTCGATTTCACTCAATTTTCTGTATTGAGAAAAATGTAAAGAAACATTTTATCTCATTTTCGCAAATTTATTCTTTCAATATCTTCATTTCCTTGACTTTCACTTAAGAAAACGTTAAAATATTAAATTTGGAGTCAAAATATACTTTCGTTAATTTATTTTGCGTAGTATCGACTTTATTTTTCGTGAAAGAAGTCGACATGAGATTAAAGAAATATGAAAACACGCTTGGCCTTGATCTTGACCGAGGAAAATTACGCACACATGTTGTTTTAATCGCGCCGAATGGACGAGCTTACGCAATCGCGTCACTTTCACTTTTGAATTTAACTTTCCTTTTCTAAACGGTTTTCGTTTAATTTTTCTTTTTTGCGACTATTTTCCTAATTAGATCTATTTTTTCTTTTCCATATGTCACTTTTCTTTTCTATTCTATTTATTTTCTATTCAAATTTACCTTTTATTTCGCGATTTTTCTTCTTTCGCAATTTAGGAAAATTTAATATCTAAATTTCTTCTTATCGCGGATTGTTCTTTTATTTATTGAAATTTCGCGCACTTCTTGGCCAACAAATTCTACAACAATATCTCTATATACATATTTTCAAATTTCAGTCATCTGTCTCGTGAAGTACTCATCGTGGGAAAAAGCTTGGATTTTGGACTTCTTAGGAAATGTGGGTTAAGAAGTTGGACGCAAATTGTGGCCAACTGCCCGAAAATTGGCTACAAGTAAGGGGAATTGGAGAAGTTAGGGAACTGAGTGAAGGTGTAGTTACTATGGTATTTATTCAACCACTTAAAGAGACACAGTATATCTAAGTTGTGGGGTTTTCGGAAAGCCTGAAGAGACGTCCGTGGAGTCTGGGCTCCCGAATTCGGTGGAGGGTGATCCGCCTAATCCAATGATGTAATTCAGTAAACAATAATGGATGTCCTCTTAGTAGCACAGGCACAGACACAGTTTGCGCGGGGTGAGACAGCGAAAAACCGGCGAGGTTCGGATGCATTATTTCGGTCGCGTGCTAGCGAGAACTGGCGATCTGTGGTCGACAAACTGCTAATCTAGTTTCGGGATTTGTCGACCCCGATCGCCAAAATTCGGGCGCCACCCCTTCCGAACTAGGTCAGTGCCGGAAGGAGCAAGAGCCCCACTGTAACTTCACATTACACAATGAAGACTAATCAGTGAAGAGAGAATTTTCCGCGTGTATTTAAAAAAATGCGACTCCTTGGAATCCCTCATCAACAAAAGCGATCCGACTGAAATTCTAGGAACGACTAAGTCCAGGGGACTTCAATTCAGAGTGAGGTGTATTACATTTGTGTAATACATATTTATTATTTATTATTACATAATTTATTACTTATTTCAATAACTTTACTTGAATTTTCTATGGACTGAGTACCAAAGATTGCCATAAGGGCGCCAGACAATTTTATGAAAAGAACTACCAAAATTTTAAAATACATTTAACTATTTGTTATTGCCTAGTTATCAAGAGGACATTTTATTTTCGTGCAAGTATTCCTGATAAGTCAAAGAATTACCTGCTCGGCAGCTCCAGCAGAGTGACTGTGTATGTAATAACACGCGAGACAAATAGAGACAGAACATGTTATTATCAGTAAACAGACTACGATATGTTTAATGGATAATATACATATAATTACTACTCCTGCAAACATTAATTAAGAAGAGCGGGTCGTTTCCCCACTCAGGACCTTTTAATTTGGCACGAGCGACCACTCGAATAAGTTAAAATTCATAAAATCAGATTATACACGGAGAAAAATGAGATTGAAGCGTTGCATATTCAGTATTCAAAAACTTTTTAATGATTACCAAATTTCAGGAATAGGTGCACAAGACACGAGAAGGATTGTGAAACTACAAACTAGTATTCAAAAATTTGTATCTCTCCTGCATAGAACCTTATCTTTCAATACTATAAAGTT
The DNA here is from genome assembly GCA_932195095.1 of Andricus curvator. NCBI lineage: Eukaryota > Metazoa > Arthropoda > Insecta > Hymenoptera > Cynipidae > Andricus > Andricus curvator. Next base: position 235,703 of record CAKNYM010052843.1, read on the forward strand.
ATTGTATACACTTTTTTTGTTACCACCTACAATTTAAGTGCTTCAACCTTTGCACAAATGAAAAACTAGTCTCTTCTAAGGAGTGCGTTTTCTCAAAAAAGAATAGAAAGCGTAAATTACTATACTTTCTAGAATCAATAATGGAAATATATATATCGTGTCGCAGTTGTCGGAAGGACGAATTCTTAATCGCAGTTCAGTTTATAGCGTTCTGTTGGGAACACGACTGAGTTTGCAGCACTCCAGTAACCATTCCTGCATGCCCTGCACTCAATAACGTTCGGAGAGCACCGAACCGAAGCTTCCTTGCATGATACCAAAAGAACGTTTAGTGCCTCTTACTTTAGCATCCAGAATACCAGATTGCAGCGTGAAACTGATTGCTGTCTTGGAAACCCGGGTTCAATTCTCTGCAACTACGTTTTTCATCTAACTCGACTTTTTCTGTTTCAGCAAATAAATGTTCACAATTTGATGTTCAAAACCTAATGAATATATTTATGTATAATATATAAATAAATGTAAGTTTATAAAATGGAAAGTAATTATATCGACCCGTCAACAGGCGCCGCTCTGCCTCGTTATGAATTATTTTTGGCTGATCATTCTTTACTGTTGTGAGTATAGGAACGATTCCTACTCGTCTTTTGGACTGGACTCCGTACAGTGCGCTAGGGGAGGCAGACCGTCGACAAGCTGTAATCTCTTTATTTGACTAAAGGAGTTAATACCGCGATTGCACTTGAATCAATAACCGATTTTCAATCTCGATTTTTTTTTACAATGGCAGTTCAGTAATGAATACCTCGACTACCAGCACTAAAGACCCAATTTTTCACTTACATTTTTGTCCGTGTAATTGGTAGACCGCGCTATCGGGGACCTATGCTGACCCAGAAAATTATATTGACATTATACTTTACTATCTGACTTTGAGGAACGCGACCGGTTGAGCATGACCTTGTCCGAGATCAGCAATCAACAAATTTCGACGGCGTGTGCATACCAGCTCGGCACACGGCGTTGAGACACGAAAAGTTAATAATCAAAGGGACAGAATGAATGAAGGGACCAACTTGGCAGAATTCGTCGTCCTCGGGCGCGTCCTCTTATTGTTCTCCTTGTTTGAATTTATAATTTCCCTTCAGTTTTTACTCGTTCCCACGAGGCTAGGAGTTTGGAATCACGAATAATTTCCGAGTGGCGTCTCGGTCCTCTGTCACATAAGGAGAGTGGAACTAATGAGAGTGAGAGGAGCGACCCAGGAAGAGAGAAGACTGCTAGTTCGGTAATTTGATAAGCTTTCTAACTGCTTTTTACAAAAGTTTCTCGCTCCATACTTGAATAAGTGATCACTCAGCTATTATATCTTACAAATAATTAAAATTAAAATATTATATATCGTATGGAACATAACAAATTAATAGCTATATTCTTTTTTTCGTTTTAAGCCGGGTTATTTGAGTCTATAAAATCTTTTTACATAAGAAGTACCTATAATGCTGAAATTAAAAGTATTTAAATAATAAATAATAATTGTGAAACATATTCATTCAAATTAACATAGTGCTTTAAAATGAAATCAAAGAATTATTTTCATTACTGTGAGTTGGGTATGTTTAAGCATAAATTCAATTGCTCCAGGAATAATGTAATGTTGTAGGTCATCCTAAATTTAATAAATTTGCCTGATTATTATCATATTTTGATGATGTTTTTCTAATGAACAAATTCCCTCATCTTGAATTGGTATATATATTATATATATATATATATATATATATATTATATATATATATATATTTATTATATATATTACATATATTCGGTATTCGGTTTTGATTCCTTAGGAATCGAACCGAATGGCCTATGACAAAGCCACCGAACGCGTCCTCGGGTTACGGATAGCGGGTCCCTGTGCCAAGGGTTTCTGCTGAATATGATTACAAGAATTAATAAGCAGTCGCGGACAATTGTCCAGAGATGGTCCCGAAGGAATAACTCCTAAGCGAAGGCGTAACAACCGTGCCGAAAGCTGAATGGCACCTGGGCGAGGCGTCTCAAACGGTGACTCTGGGATACCGGGCGACCTCTCAGGGAACAGCAATGACAACACCAAACATAGTTGTGGGAAGGTTTCTCCCAAGCCCAAAGATCTGACTGAACTGGACGATGAGCTTCGTGGAGATTTTTCCGAAGAATCGGACCTCTGGACTATCAATTGTAGTGTGTACAATGCAGCGAGAACTTTGGCACATGCAAACCGTAAAACAAAACCAACGGTTGATCATAAGACCAAAAGACGAATGCATCAACTTAGCACAAAGATAGGCTGGGCAAAACAGTACGCGTCCCGCATTCAGTGCGTGATTGACTACATAACATCTGGCGGCACTTTCACTGCCAAGGTTCGACAGTTCGCGCGCGAACTGCGGATCCGTCATCACACAATCAACAAGTCAAAGCTACTGACCATCAGGCAGCATATTGTTGACAGAATACGAGTACTATCTAACGCTAGGGGAAGTCTAGAGCGAAGAGAGAGGTGGGTCAGAGAAAATCAGCAGTTTTTGCCTGACACATCTCGACTCTTTCAAGACCCTCCAGTTACTGTCGTCCATCCGCCCAAACCAGATGAAGTCGAAGCATTTTGGAGAAAAGTCTACGAAGTCCAACATCCAGTTGAAGAATGCTCAAAGAACCTAAATAGCTTCAGGGAGCTGTGCAATGCAATTTATTACGAGGCATGAAGAACTATTCCGCTCCGGGACCAGATGGTATCAAGACCTTCTGGTGGAAGAAGTTTCGTTCAACCCACCAGCACCTGGTCCGAATTTTCACCTCATATCTAAAGTCGGAAGAGCCTATTCCGGGGTGGTTGGTGGAAGGGTGCACAGTGCTCCTGCCGAAGATGGACAACTTAGCTGATCCTAAGAATTACAGGCCAATAACTTGTCTGAACACGCTGTATAAGATCTTCACAGCTATCCTAAATGATAGGATTGTTCGAGCAACTGGACCTGTGTGACGAGAGATGTATGAACAACGTGGCTCAAAGAAAGGCGTAGCAGGATGTCGGGAGAATTTGCTCATCGATGGATGTGTGTAGAGACGCAGCATCCTATCAGCGATTTCTATCGATGGCCTGGATTGATTACCGGAAAGCATTCGAATCAACCTCACATAGACTTATCATCTGTATGTTGGAAAGCCTAAAGTTTCATCCACACACCGTGAGGTGCATAGAGACGATAATGCCGCTTTGGAAAACAAGATTTACTATCTCATCTGGAAAACATCGTGTGATCACTAACAGTATCACCTTTCAGAGAGGCGTGTTTCAGGGCGACACCATGAGCCCTCTCCTCTTTTGCCTCACATTATTGCCACTATCTCTCGCACTTCGCCATTCTGAAGGGTATCTCTGCCGCAAACCTGGAAACCGAAAGCATAAGGTCACTCGTGTATTTTACATGAATGATCTTAAGATCTATGCTAGGAATTAAGAGAAACTACATCCAGCTCTAAAAATTGTCAAAGAGTACACTCAAGAGTTTGGAATGGAGATCGGTTTAGAGAAATGCGCCAAGGTTAATTGAAGTGATGGATGCAACAACTCGTTAAGCGCTCGAAACCGCGTAGAATTATTGACAACACGGCAAAACCGATCGATGAAAAAATAAGTGGCCGAAACGCAAAACAAAATATACCTTCGTATTCACATTGACGCGACAGACTCAATACATACTCGATGACTATAAGCAACGCCCTTTGTTTAAAAATGTAATATGTTTGTTTTTGTTTAATAACAAATTAATTCCGATGAAAAACCACGTTTTGCCAACTTCGACCAGCGGGCAGGTCATCGAAAAAATGCTAGCTGAAATAACTTAGCGCGAGAAAGTTGTTCACTAGACTTTGGGAAAGTTTTCCTGAAAATTTGAAGAAAATGGGTTGAAAATTGTGGAAATGGCAGCGAGTTGAAGTCAACACACGCTGCCGCTGGAGCGCTCTGCCTTTGTTAACTCTGCCCTGTTGATCGCAATTCGCGAAACACCGCATGAAGTAACAAAGGCCGATAATCAGAGAGCTCCAGCGGCAGTGTGTGTTGACTTCAACTTGCTGCCATTTCCACAATTTTCAACCGATTTTCTTCAAATTTTCAGCAAAACTTTCCCAAAGTCTAGTGAACAACTTTCTCCCGATAACTTATTTCAGCTAGCATTTTTTCGATGACCTGCCCGCTGGTCGAAGTTGGCAAAACGCGGTTTTTGATCGGAATTAATTTTTTATTAAACAAAAACAAACATATTACATTTTTAAATAAAGGGCGTTGCTTATAGTCATCGAGTATGTATTGAGAATACGCCATACAATTTTTAAACATTTTTATCAACAAACGGCCGAATACTCGCGAGTTGTGTTTTATAAAACGTCGATTTTCGATCGAAAATTTTTGTAAGTTTTTGTTGTTCATCTTGAGTAATAATTGTCGAATGAAAAAGTTTGATAAGAAAAATTTGTCTGTCGCGTCAATGTGAATACGAAGGTATATTTTGTTTTGCGTTTCGGCCACTTTTTTTTTCATCGATCGATTTTGCCGAGTGGTCAATACTTCTACGCGGTTTCGAGCGCTTAACCAGTTGTTGCATCCGTCACCTCAATTTGAAGAAAGGAAAACTTAATGGCATCCCCGAAGATCCTGAGCTCATTGACAGATGCGCTATACGACACCTTTGCGCTGGAGAGACCTATACATCCCTGGGCGTGCCACAGAGCCGCATTCAGGACGTGACATCTGTAAAGGATACTCTCCGATGCAGATAAAAACGTCTCATCCGACAGATATGGCCTTCCGAACTATCGGCGAGGAACAAAGTATCTGCAACGAACATGCTTGCCGTCCCCGTAGTACTCTATTCATTTGGAGTAGTTCCATGGACGAAGGACGAGCTCAGATCCTTCGATATCAGGTCCCGAAAGGTCATGCACATGAACAAAAGCATGCACCTTAAGTCTTCTGTTCCACGACTTTACATCTCACGCAGTCAAGGTGGTCGCGGAATACTGAATCTTGAATTTCAATATTAGGAGTGAGCAAAATGCATCAAATCTTATATATCTTGAATACTCACTCCTGAAGGCCCGGATTAAGAAAGCACAGGAGAAAAACTTCCACGAACAGCTCTTCGACAAGAGGATGCACGGCATCTTCCACAGAAATGCGGAAGATCAGTCGATGTCGTATGAGCTAACGTTTGCTTTCTTTAGATCACCCGGATTGAAGTCGGGCACGGAGAGCTTCATTTTGGCATGTCAAGACGGTGTCATTTCCACTCTAGCATACCGTCGCCACATTTTGAGCCAAGACATTCCCGAAGATAGAGACATACTATCTAGTAGTCCAACTCATGCGAGAACGACCTACATCCATAGGCACAATGCGGCACCAAGAGTGCTTTATTACCATCTCTGTCACTCTTATGGCATTAGCCCAAATACCTCTCCGCTAAACGCTCCTAGAGAAAGAGAGTCAATTGTTGAAAATGAGAAGTGCCGCATATACTGGAACTTCATATTCTCGACAATTGTTTCTGTTGCGCACTCGAGGCCTGACATAGTTCTCCTTGACTTCGAGAAACGAACCATGTTCGTTATCGAATTTGCGGCACCAGCTGACAAAAACGTCACAGCCAAGACAGCTGAGACACTTCCGGGGAGAATGCAGAAGGCGGTCGTCCTTGGGTCGCTCCGTGTCCTCAGGGTGCACGAGACTTTTGCAGGATCATCGTATTGAGTTCTTCGCAGACTGTTACCACCTATCTCACGGTCGTGAGACGTGGCTACAGCTGAAATTTTACCGCGATGTCGTTGGGAGCGGGTGCAGTTTTTCAGATTAGCACCCGCTCCCGGCGAAATCCTGCGGTTGTCCTTATGACAAAGTTTTAACTATATAT
>CAKNYM010052843.1:241759-315196 GCA_932195095.1 Andricus curvator
TCCGTCATATTGGATCCTTTATTTTGAATTTTGAAATTTTGACATTTGACTCGAAATCAGCGACCCGAAAATCCCGTACAGTAATTTTCAGGCATATAAGTTCGGTCTTACAATTTTGGTGCGCCATATTGGATACGCCATTTTGAATTTTGACATTTTTATTTTGTATTCTAATTCGACGACCCCAAAACCCATTTAATACGACAAATTTACATTAGTGGAAATCATTCATGCCCTGAAGGTTCAAAGAAGATAATTCAATTGCGTTTTTCTTACAAACAGGAAGACCTAGGCTGATTTAAATTCCAAATTTGGATTCGGCATGACAAAATCTATTAGATAATATGTGTCACATATGCATTATAATATCTGAGCGCACATTTTATACAATAAGACAAGTTTTTGTCCAAAAATGTCAAAAACTTAGATTTTCAAGGTAAAAAATGTATATTTTTATGACACATGCATGATTTCAGCCCTTTTCGACACCTATGAAGCGGGGCTAAAGCTCTACTTTCTACTCCCTAGGGAGTGAAATAGTATATTGTGTATCGAGGGCGTAAAGAAGGCTTTTTTGACGAGTGTGAACTTGCCGCCCGAGCGAAGCGAGGTCGGCAGTCGCACGAGGCAAAATAGCCGTACGCCCTTGATACACACCATACTTTTTGTCCTACCCTTCTTGAAAACAAGCATGTTAAGCAGATAGAGGATGTTTGGTGTACTTGACAATTTTAAATTATAAGTGAAATAAAGAAATAGCGTACTTTGCAGAAGGAAGACTGTGGGGTGCAGCAATACAATTTTTTTAAAGATAAAGAGAATTATGTGTAGCGGGCGTAAAGTTTTATGTAGCGGGCGTGAAGTATTATTTAGCGGGCGTAAAGTGTTATATAGCGGGCGTAAAGTTTCTTGTTGGCCCGGCGGCGGAGTGCGCATGAGCGAACGTCACTGGGCTGGAAGCGGCCACATTAAGCCTGCCTCTCGTGCATGCAATGGCGCGTTTTCAAGGGGGGTCGGACAAAAAGTACTTTTTACTCCCTAGGGACTGAAAAGTGACGTCAGAGGTGAATAATGAAAATTATGTATCTATGAGCCAGCATTTTATGATTATCAGCCCACTCACCGTAAAAACTGTGAGGAAATTTTGGTTGCAGATGATAGAATTTTGCGGTTATTATGGAAAGTTACCATATATACCTGTAAAATTACCATAAATGACCGAGAATATTCACAAATTTCCGGAAATGTATGGAAATTTTTAAAAATGAATTTTGGGGAATCCATGGTAAGGTACCATATTTACCTGTAAATTACCATAAATAACCGCAATCTTTCATACATTTCCGGAAATTTATGAAAATTTTTCAAAATGAATTTTGGGTAATCTATGGTAAGTTACCATATATACCTGTAAAATTACCATAAATAACCGAAATTTTTCATAAATTTCCGGAAATTTATGGAAATTTTTAAAAATGAATTTTGGGTAATCTATAGTAAGTTCCCATATTTACCTGTAAAATCACCATAAATGACCGAAACTTTTTATAAATTCCCGGAAACTTATGGAAATTTTTAAAGATGAATTTTGGGTAATTGATGGTAAGTTATAAATCACCTCTAAAATTGCTATAAATTAGGTTAACATTAATTTCATGCTTGGTTATACAAAATCTAATATGGACTGAAATCATGACTGTATTTCGAGAAATTTCTGAAATCATCCATTTGTTATAACAAATATCGTATGCGCCAAGGGGGAGAGGCACTTTTTCTCCCCCTAGGTGCATAATATACTATTTCAGCTTCTCCGTATTTTTCCTCTATTCTATAGTTATTCATCTGTAAATCTCAAAACAATCCATCCCTCTAGGTAATCCCTGTCAAAAGTTCTACGATTTTGTCACAAACTTTTTCACTTTAGCCCACTGTGCGCCGTTGCAAGAGAATAATAGAGTTATTTTAGCCTTTTTACAGCCAGTGGTCATTCTCCACTCCTTCTGATGTTGCTCGGTTAGCCAAATGTTGATTTCGTCAGTGACCGATCTACTGAAAATGCCTACAACTAGCCTGCCCGAGATCCCATTTCCTTCGATGCTGCTGTGTTCAGTGATTTAAAGTAGAGTCACTCTGTTTTCCGTCACTAGAATGTTCAGTGCCACAAATCACTCCCACGCTAGTAGCGACGAAGTCGTCGACACATTCTGATAAACTGTCAAACTGGGTATGAGAAAAAAATCAAGAAGCTAAAGTGCGCGAGAAGCGAACGGAAATACAGGAGCTTCAATTTTGACAAAGTAAATGAATTACATTGACGATCATTTCATATTTTATTTTAATAATTGCGTGAGACATTTTTTGTTCCTTTATTTTTTCTGTCTTTTTTGTTCCTTTATGTAAATGCTCTAGTTGGTATTATATTTATAATAAATATCAAAATTCACCTATTTCTGTTCCTTGTTACAGAATTCATAAGTTCCGTACAGCCAGTACAGACGATTTTGGCGCAATCATTTTCTGAATACGAGGGATACGGTTACCTGCCTCCTGTCAGAATATTTACAAATCACGCAACTACAAGAACTACTGCATTCATACAAATAGATAATCATATTCTGCTTCGTTCAAACCATGAGCCCACTTTCTTAGCAAGGTCATTGTTTCCCCGGCTAGCACACGAAGAACTTTGGGTATTTCACACAACTTGTAACCGTTGGTTAACTCTGTGTCAAAATGAATTTGACAAATTGGGTTTTCGCTTTAGTTGGATACTTATTCAAGAGCAGCAACAAACTGCTCGTATATATAGGCTAGCACGTCGCAATCCAGTTGTTAACGCACGAGCACACCATATTGCATACTTAAGAGGAAACGAAGCAGTAAACATGTTGCAAGCTGCTGAAGCTGAAAAAATATATAGCGGACAAACAACCGATGCTAACAGGGCGAGATTAACCAGGCCAAGATACGGACAGGCATATGATCTTGTATTCCTCGAAATTGCATGTGAAGCATTAATCTGTAATTAAAATCGAAATTCAGCATACATATTAACCACATTCAGACATCACACATTCGTGCACACTTTTAGCAACGACTTCATGACATGTAATAAATGTTTCTGAAAAAACATGAATGCTCAGCTGATGTTACGTACGGTGCCTTAATAATCATAAATAATTCGTCAAGTTAAAAAGAAGAGAAAAAATTACGGCCTCGCATGCAATATTTTGTATAATGTTAATCCTAAGACCGCTCTACTATACACAGGTTTCACTGCGATTTTCCTCGTGTACTACAAAAATATTGTAGGTGAATACTAGTGCAGATATTTTGAAAAACTGAGAGAGGGTTTCGATTGGTGACTTGTTAGCGGTCTCTACTCTTTCTAGTTCTGATTTTTGTCACCAGGTGCCATATTCCAGTTTAACCATTCACTATAGTTTTGAAATATTTTTCATATTAGTGAACATTTGGATTGATACTTCTCAATCTATTAAAAAAATGTCTTTTCTACTTATTGAAAATTTTCAAAACGTTGGAAAGACTATAGCTTTTTAAATTTTTTTCAAAATTAAAAATGGTTTCAGGATAATTGGCACGTATATTTGTCCTGTACCAGAAACTTTGACAAAAATGTCTAAAACTTGTTTTTTTAAACTCTGAAAATGCTTTAACTTTCTGAATTTTGGTTTAATCAAAAAATTCAATTGGGATAATCTAAAAATATGTTTGATATCTAGTATTTCAAATGAAATTGCCTAATCTATCAAAACAGTAATTTTTTCGTTCTTTTGAATTTCGAAATTTTTGAAAATCATATAACGTTTTAAATTTTATTGAGAATTAAAAATAACTCAAGGATGATTTGAAACTCCTTTTTTCAAAAACCAGAATTTTACGACATTCAGGTAACCACACGTACAGATTTACGAATTGTTTCTCCAAAAGTATTAGGGGCCGATTTTGGGGTTTAATATCATTCTGGAGTTTGGAACATAACTTGGCGCTTTCTTCGGGTGAATTTTGTGACTGTTTTTTATTTTGAGAATTATCCGGTTGTTTTATTAATTGTTCCAGATTGGAATTAATTGATTTAGTTGAAAATTAATGCATATTGTAGAAAATTCGTCTTATTTCGTAGAAAAATTAATCTTCTTGGTTGGAAAGTCTCAATGGTTGAAAACTCGACGACGGTTAACCTACTATTAGCAAAAAAAAAAAAAAATAAGTACAAAATTACATTTCTAGTATTTTTATCTGCCAGTTGAATGAAACGACAGCCAAAAAATCACATGCCTCTGAAAAATGATAATTATCGTTTATTTTATCAGATGAATCTCTCGCATAAATGTGTGCACTAATTGAAGCTTTGGAAGAGATTAAGTCCGACCAATAAAGACCTCTTTTTCTGGAACCTTTCTTCACACTATGATCATATATTGACATCATTTTTTAAATATCGCTGTTTGTTCTAGACGTACACTTTACAAAGAAATAGAATAAAGCGTCTTCACGAAATTCTTAAATAAACGTTTTTTTGCTTTCGTGGCTTCAATTCACAAGGTTGAGTGAGATAGTGTCTAGGGGCCATACATGTACTACGTGAGCAAATTGCCTTTGTAGTATAATAACAAAGAATGAAGATCACCGGCGGTACTTTATTCCTTGCTGTTGCCTTTTTCCTGGATCCTATTGGTAAATACACTCCAAGTCTTATATAATAACAGTTTCGGGAGTTGCCTCGTACTGGCCTTGTTATTAAATCGGTACCCTCGAAACGTAAACAGTCAGGGCCGCCTGAATTGTTTCCAATTGGAATACATAATATTGCGCAATATACTCGACAGAGTACTCGCGCACTGCGGCCCTTCCGAGGCGAGAGTCGCAACCGTCTCTCGCCCTGCGCGCTGAGAAACTGCGTGGGCCAGCAGTTCTAGGAATTACAAAACCGGACCGGCTTCTATGGGACATTGAGTTACGCAATTTACAAATTAAAATACAAAATTATTATTATTGGAAGACTGTTTTATATCGTAGCGTCTATTCTTTTCTTCAAAAGCTAAAGTCACGGAATGTCGCATACATCTTCATACCAAGAACTATTAATTTGGAACAAAAAGTTAATTTCAAACCAAACAGTAGAATTCTCCTCTAAGTGGATTGATACGAATTTTTGGTGAAATGGTAACATTTCCAACCAAGGAAATGAATTTTTATCTAAAATGAATAATCACTTACCAAAAAGTGAAGTTTCAACGATATTTTTAATCAAAAAAGTAAACTGTTGACGAGAAATGTATTAATTGATATTTTCATGAAAAAAAGAGTTTCATTTTTTTTCAAAAATAGTTTTATTCTACCTAAAAGACGAACTTTCAAACAAATAGTTGAATACTCAACCAAAACAAGTAAATGTTCGACCAAGCAGTGGCATTTTCAACGGAAAAAGATCAAATTTCTACCAAAATAGATGAATTTTCAACAATTTCTTAAGCTGACTTGACAAGTTTCATGAGAGAAGGCGATTGTGTAACAATTTTAACTTTATTGATACAATAAAAAAGTAATTACGATATTTGCCAATGGAATACGTCACTTTCGCCAAGGTAACGCATTAACAAGTGATTTTCCTTCAAAATGTGGAAACTAGAATTGTTTACACACCCAACATAGTCAGCATTGCTTAATTCATGCCTCGTGTCTCGGCTCGATGAAAATATTTGTGTAATTTTCAATGAATGTTATCCAACAATAACTCATTTTATTCATTAATGTATTTATCACATTTCTATTCATTACTTTTTTATTCAAAATTTCTCAGAAAATTCGAAATTTCTCAGAAAATTCAAAATTATATCAATTTTCTGAATTTAATTTCAATTTAAAAATAAATAATTACGGACAACTTCGCGGCTTCTTTAATAAAATAATGTTTATAAAAATTTTATGGATAGTGAAGAATGGTTTAGAAAATAAAACAAGCTTTTGTCATTTGAGATCGAATGAAAATTCCAACTTTTGTCTTAAACAAAAGACGCGAGTTTCGAACTTTTCATAAACTGTTTCAATTTTGCATATACTACTTTTCAGATTTGAGAAAGAGATTCAAGAAATAAATTAACCATTATTTAAAAAGTATACTTATCTCATTATACATATTTTAAACCTACTAAATACCTCTTCAATTTGTTTTAAATTCTAGAAAATCAAAAAACTGCCTAAAATTATTTCAGTTTCCTCTTTGAAAATTTTAGAAATCTTCTAAAATCTTTTATAATATTTTTAAATATTTTGGTAAAATCCGTAAAATATTCAACGTTTTATTGCGGAACATTTAATAATCTACATTTAAAGTATAAATATCTACACTTTTGCAGATTCAAAATAGAAAAATCTTGAATTTCGAAAATGTATAAATAAACATTCCTAATTATTATTATTTATTTAATATTAATTATTATTATTCTAACTAAAGGATTTCCATTTAATCACAACAAATCCAAGCGGAAAGATATATTTATAATATGTCAAACTGACGCATTCTGATAAACTGTCAACTGGGTATTAGAAAAAAATCAAGATACTAATGTACGCGAAAAGTGAACGGAAACACAGGAGCTTCAATTTTGAGAAAATTGAAATGACCAAATTCAAATTACTTTGAAGATAATTTTATATTTTAATTTAATAACTGCGTGAGAAAAAAATATTTTTTCCTCCCTTTTTTCTGTCTTTTTTGTTGCTTTATTTACATGCTCTAGTAGATATTATATTTATAATAAATATCAAAATTCACCTTTTTCTATTCCTTCTTACAGAATCAATAAGTTCCGTAGAGCCAATACACACGACTTTGGCGGAATTATTTCCTGAATACGCGAGATACGGTTACCTGCCTCCTGTCAGAATATTTCCAAATCCCGCAACTACAAGTGCTACTCAATTCACGCAAATAGGTAATCACATTCTGCGTCGTCCAGACAATGGCCTCCCTTTTCTTGCAAGGGGCCATGTCATCTTTGCATGGGAGGGAAATACCAGATCAGATGATAATAACACGATGAAAAATTATATTGAACCGCTATGGCAATTATTTCAAGGGCAACTACATCCAAAACGTTGGGTATTTGACACATCTCGTAACCATTGGGTAACTCTGAATCAAAATGAATTTGACAAATTGGGCTTTAGCTATAATTTCACACTTGTCGTAGTGCAAGAATATACTGCTGGTGATCACAGGCTAACAACAGGCAATCCAGTCGTTGACGCACGAGCACACCATACTGCATACTTAAGAGCAAACGAAGCAATAAAAATGTTACAAGTCACTGAAGCCGAAAAAATATGTAGCGGACAAAGATCCGTTGGTGAAAGCGCGGTATTAATCAGGAGAAGATACGTAGAGGCATATGATGTTGTATTCCGCGAAATTGTACGTGAATCTGGATAGCACTTTGGTTATACGTTACAGTTATAGATATAGTTAATAGTTTATACTTTTCTTAGCTTTAATCTTCAACCAAAATCAAAATTCAGCCCATATATTAAACACATTCAGATGTTACATACGATGCCTTAATAACTATAAATATCTCATGTCCGCTGTACTATACACAGGTTTTACTGCGACTTTCTTCGTGTACTAAAAAAATATTGTAGGTGAATACTAGTGCAGATGTTTTGGAAGACGGGCGCAGCCGCTAGGGTGTAGAATTAGTAGTATTTTTCTGGGGGAAACGCGAATAATTGTGGATTTGGTAAAAATATGGGGTGTTTCGCGTATTGTATACCTGACTTGTGAGAAAAAAGAATCGTCCAGAATCAAAAGAAACTAATTGTGAAATTCTGAGGAATCAACACAAACCATGTATCATGTTTGCGTGCATGTTACCTATAAAGTCAGAAAAGAGTATTACTGATGCGGAAAACTTGTAAATTTATTGTAATTTATTCTAATGAATGATTTAGAATAAAACGAAATTCACTATAATATTCTACTCTTTCACTGCTCTTGTCCAAATTGAACGCGTGCTTTTTTCAATTTTGCAATTTTAAAAATTTTAGTACACAATCTAAAACTTATTCACAACTCACTCCACAAATTATTTATTATAATACACAGGTACGTCTATGCTTCTTCATTCAATTCGTTTGATTATTCTTATTCGGCTTAACGTAGAATTACTCTATTCTATTACATCTCTCTAAATAGGTACATCTGTATATTGTATATATATTGTAGGCTATGGTTCCATTGTTTGGCTGTAAAATTGAAAAGTGCTACCAGTGAGTAGCAAAAACTTCTTTTACATCTGAATTGAGGGATGTCTTAGTCATATTCAATGATAAAATGAATTTCGGCCTGTCCAAATCCATTATTATGCCGCATGGTACCATTAACATTCCGAATCGATTCCAAAATGATTCGACATTATAAATAAAGTTTTCAGTACGTGTATTTCTTTTCCAGTTTTTTAATTTGTTCGAAAAATAAGTTACGTCCAATGATGAACAGATGGAGAGGCACATATTGCTTCCCAAATGATTCCATTTTAGTTCCAAAATCGCATTTTTGATAAGTCCATATCATTATAAATAAAGTTTTCAATACGTCTCAATTCGTTCTAATTTCGAATTATTTCGCATTACTTTTAAATAAAGTTTTCTCTCGCAAATTTTCCTTACTTAAAAAATCATTTATACAAATAGAGAACGAATATAATGTAGCGAACTTTTCGATAAAGATCGAATGAGATAACAATTTGAATGAAAATAATTTTTTTTTTATCTGATTCATCGGAATGGGAGGGAATGAATTTTTCTCACAGAAGACGAATTCTTTTTATTTGCATCAGATCGAATTTTTATTTTTTGGAAGTCGATTAAACCGTCTAATAACCGGAATCGTCTAATGATGCTGCACAATCCTGACAAGGTGCAGATCCGATTGCATTTTTTGTTTTGTCTATTATATCTTTGACATGATATGATGTGCTGAGAAAACGATGTTCTGCTCTCTAAATTTGAATCAGTGAAAAATTCACTGATTTAAATAGTAGTTGGACATTTCACTGATTATTCAGTGATTCCGGAATTTTCAATAATCAATTCAGTAACACCAGAGTAAATCATGCGCGACATAACCTCTAAGTTTTAAAGTAAAGCGTTGTTGTTATTCTTTTACTTAAGTAGCAAAAATAATATTGTTAGGAAATAAATTTTTGAATTTTCGGACTGTAAGTGTGCTGAATTTACTGCGGGAGAAATATACTCTAACTCGTATTGAAAGTACTTACTTGCTGGGTGTGTACATGACAGTGTTACGTCCCGAGCTAAAGGCGAGGGTAAGTTGGAAAATGGTTAGAAGGAGGGAGGCTAGTGAGCTGATTATGTCAGGCTGGTAAGACCTGACCAATTATTTATTTGTGGGTACGTTTGTCTCTTGTCAGTTCTATGCGAACTGCGTTGAACCAGTGCTCAAAATAACGAAAATATAGTTATGATAGTAAAAGATTTATTATAAAGATAATGGATAAGATTAACAGTTGCATAAATTTAGACCTACATGTACCTTCTTATTCGTAGAAGGGCAAGAGAGAGTAGTAGTTTGTCGCTTTCGTCTCTATAACCAAAGGACAACGGCAAGATCCTTTTGCAGAGTTGGTTTGGGTAATAGCGGAGGAATTCACAATCACAATTAACCCGTAGAGCGATACACGGTCCTATATCAGCTACCGAATCCACTCTTGAGTTCTGTTTTCACGGACGTATAACACTGCGGACTTTACCCGGAATAGACTCATACGACGATCGAAACCGAAGGGACGTAGTTTATAACTTGATGATTCGTTACTTAGTTCTCGAATACTTGAAGTACGCGATCCGTGTATCGAAGTTGTCAGTATGACTGTTGAGAACTTAAAACTAAGAGCACGTGACTTTTAGATCGAACTTGTCGGTATGACTGCCAGGAACGTAAGACAATTGACCAGGGTTGCGCTGGGGTTTATATACACCTTGGACTTCGCAAAAGTCACGTACGATGTCAAAAGTGGAAAGTTTGTCCAAAAGTGTAAAGAGCACGTACAATGTCAAAATTGGAAAGTTTGTCTAAAAGTTTAAAGAGCACGTACTTTGCCAACAGTGGAAAGAGCACGTGCGTTCAAAACATTGAATCTCGGTAATGAGTGTCAAGTTACGCGAATGACTAACATGTAAGTTCTCTCTGCTGACGCTCTCGGTTACCGATTATGTCTTCTATAGATCGGCTATGGGTCATTTGATATGTGCGAGTCTTGTGATTGCATGCGATGACTAATAGCTACCGCAGCGACCAGCGATCGTACACCTCTACTCTTGACCTTTCACGAGTTCGGATTTTATACGTTAACTTAACTGTGTTTCCATATATCTAGTCAGACGCTTTTGATTACTGCATTGTCTGACTATATATATGTTCTTTCACTTACTATCTAGGTGTTACATTCATGTTGTATATTGTTAAGATTATAAGTACATTCGCATGATAATGGATATGATTATAATTATCTCATAACGG
The DNA here is from genome assembly GCA_932195095.1 of Andricus curvator. Lineage (NCBI taxonomy): Eukaryota > Metazoa > Arthropoda > Insecta > Hymenoptera > Cynipidae > Andricus > Andricus curvator. Next base: position 252,324 of record CAKNYM010052843.1, read on the forward strand.
TAGAGTCTGCAATCACAGTCTCCCAATGATCGAGCATATGCTAACTTATCGTTATTCTCTGAGTTCATATCCCTTCATGGTAATACTTTAAGTATCTTGTGGTTTCTATCTTACCGACCGTAGCGCAGTTACCATGCTTATCTTGTTGATCGTTAGATATATTAAAAGGAATAATTTGTAACAGTTCAGGACAGTGAGTTATACCTCGAATCAATTTAAACAAAAATAGAATGCCGGCCAATGTCCATCTGTCCTGAAGAGTCCAAACATTATATCGTTTACAGAGAATATTTAAATCAGATCCCGAAAGAGGGTAGATTCCAAGCTTTTTCCAATTGAGGTATTTCAGAAATCTTTTGTGACACGCTTTCATAAGGTTGATATGCTTATGGAGATTAAAAGTCGAAACAACAGAGCAATACTCCAGCTTAGATCGTACCAAAATTTGAAATAACGTAATCATTGTTGAAATGTTTCTAAATCTTTTACAGATTCTAGATGAAACCCCTAGTGATTTATTAGCGCTAGATACAATATTTTCCATATGCACATAAAAAGAAAGATCTTGTGTCATTGTAACTCCAAGGTCAATCATTGCAGACACTCCCTCGAGAAGAAGTTATATCAGAGATAGGATAGGACAACTTAAGATCATTTGCATACAAATAATGATAGCAATTGAGATAAGCCAAAAGAGCACTCATATATATAATAAATAGAAGTGGTCCAAGGTTAGATCCTTGGGGCACTCCAGAAAAAGGGATAAATTCTGCCGAAGAGTGTCTACAATGCAGAAGAAATGTGTGCCAGGAGGATAAATAAGAGTGTAATGGTCGAATCATATTATCCGGTAGATCATGTATTTGGAGCTTACTTAATAATATGGCATTGTCCACTTTATCGAATGCTTTAGAGAGATCGGTGTGAATTAAATGAACTTGATTATTTACAGTTAGTAGCTGACAAATATTTTGAGTGAAGCTCAGCAAGCTGGTAGCAGGAGATCGGCTAGGGCTAAATCCATTCTGATTGAACGAGATCAAACGAAAAGCCACCCGAGATATAAAATTATAAGCTAGCCCTGAAATAATGAAGTATGGAGACATACAAATTCATTTATATTGACTCAATCTTTATGCATTTGTTGTTTTTAAAATAAAGTCTTTGTTTATTGCAATTAACTAATAAACTCATTCAAACTGTCTATTTAAAAGATTTTTCTTGAGAATAAAAACTTTTGCAGCTAGGTCAGGAGTAACCTTATAGAAAATGCCGTTACACCAGTCAACGCAAAAAATAAATAGTCTGTGAATAAAATTGAAAAACGACCGTTAGAGGCCGTGCAAAAATTATAACTGCAGTTGGCTGAGTTTAGTAAAAGATCTCAAACTCACAAAAAATTAGATTACTTTTTAGTAATTGTATTGTTGCAATTTAAACTTATCTCAATGATATTTATTTTCATTGAGAGATTCGTTCAATTTGCGTTTACTTTTTCCTGTCCAGTAAATTGCAATCAACGATATAAGTTCATTCAAAAACTGTCAGGATATCAACACTAGCCCTAACCATTTTATAACTAAACTTGATGATTAAATAAACAGCAATTGAGTAAGATTAATTCTTACAATAAAAATTTTCACTAAAATTCAAAACGTTATTTGACAACAAAAGCGACGGATTATGGATTCCTTCAAGAGAGAATACTCTTGCGATGACTTGAGACTCGTATATGACTTCTTTTTATATATGAATAATGCTCATGATTAATTGAATTTTTTGACACAATTCCTCAATTTGAATTCAATTTTGAAGTAGATGACTTTATTATAAATTAGAAACTTCTTTCCTTCTTTATTTTTGAGACTGAGATACCAAAACTTTGTTCGCACGACAAAGTCTTTATTGTTAGATAAAGTGCAAGGTCGTTACGAATTCCACTCATGTTCTATTCTTTTTTTTTTTTTTGATCAAACTGAAAATGCCTATTCTAATTTCAGTAGCTGGTGCAACCGTGCACAATTTTTTTTATCTTTATTGTCTTTATTGTGGAATAAAGTGGAAGTTTGTTACAATAAATGATGCACGCACTTCTTTATCATTTATTTAATTTCCCGCATTAAATGCAAACATGCAAAACGCGGTCTCTACAAAAATATGGAGTGCAAAGACGTTACAATCATGCTTAAACTAAATTATTTAAAAAAAAAGATAAATTTTTCATAAACTCACTTATACTATTCTAATTCATTCGGAATTAGGATAGTATCTTTGAAGTGAAGTTAAAAATGATGATCAATCTGTCATCAATGACAGGGTGGATCGAGGAGAGACCAAGAGAGACTCCTTCGTAGAGCTTCGAGTAAGAACTAAGAAGTCCATCGGTACCGATACCAGGATCAATATTTAAGGTGCATTGGCCCCACGATATCCCCACTTATTAGCCGATGGCGCGCTCAATCTGAGCCAGGGGTGTATCAATATAAATATTCGCTCGCAGCTTTATGATTTAATTCTCATTATGAAAATAGAACGGACCGTCTCAAGGCCCCCCTAAACGAATAGATCTTTTATTCAGTCAGTTTATTTGATGCTCAAATATAAATTTCTAATGTTTTTTTGTTGCATTCGGCGTTCAAACTTTGTTCGTTCCTTCGCGAATTGATTTTTGTGCACTTAATTGCAGCTTCCCTTGTGTAATTGTCTTATTTTCTCCTTGCACTTCTTCTTTGAAGTGGTGATCCTTGCAGAAATCATCTTCTTCTTTGATGGTATGTTTTCGAGAATAAGTTCGAAAATTGCTGATTTCCCTTTTTGGTCCCTTCGTACTTCCCGGATTGTTTGAAGATCTGGATTATTATTTTTTATTTTCCCAATTACAGTAATCTGTTTTTATGGTTCTTTGCGAAGGTCAGATTCCATGAAAATTCCTTAAATAGTTGTCCCAGTGGCATCGAGTCTCCGAGGTCTACTTTCTCAATCAATTTAATAGATGGTTTTCTAGTAGTTACGTGGTTTCCTGATAACGTGACCCATGGTGTGCTTGATGGGTACATAATTTTTTCTGGCTGAATATTTTCGGGGAAGTCTTCCAAGATTTTATTTGGCAGCTAAATGTCTATGGGTTTCGATATTTTTTGTATTGCTGCTTCAAATTTCTTCAGCCTTTTGGTAGCTCGATTCCTTTTGGGCCTTATATTGTTTTTGCATATTGAGAAATTCTTTGAATCATAAGATGTGTTATCCTCTTTCTTCTTTTTTTTCTTTGGCATCTCAATTCCGTTTCTCAGGGTTGGGTTCCACTTATTGTAGTGTGTAGTAGATTGCTTTGTAGAAGAGTTTGTCATTTCACGAATTTGGTTTTTAGAAATTTTCCCTTCTTCCTCTTCTAAATTTATGACAGAAGAATGCTCAGTAATGGTCTGAGAACCTCTATTTACAAAGATTTTTGAGTGGAAGAGATTTCTTTTTTCTTCAGCCATCTGTTAACGAACCGAGTGTCCTAATTCTAATTGCAATCTCGAGAGTAAAAAAAAATTTCATTCACATTCTTTTATTATGAGAGTCAACAAAAATAAGAAAATTATATCTTTTTTAATTTAAAAAAATTTTAGAAACAAAAAATATGTCCAGGAGATCCTAAGCAGGTGCATTTTTTTGACGTCTAGTGTGATGATTTCGCCATGCTTTATTATTAACGATAAGGGCTAGTCATTTATTCCGACAGGAGAAATACAATTTGTGTATCCTTTAATGATCTTATAATTGAAATATAATGTTTTGTTTCAGCTTACTTGATTTTTGTTTTAAGTGAGAAAATTAAAAATTAATGTTATGCGGATTCGTTTCCATGCCCGGATAACTTTTTTTTTGTCATGTCTGTATATAAAAATTTTTGTTTTGTTTTGTTTTGTCATGGGTCGTATATGTATTTACAAACGGCTAACCTAATTTTTTCTTTACTAGTAAATTCCGCTGAATGAAATTAACCACTCATTTCTAACTCATTCAACAAAAACCTATATAATATATTGTGTATCAAGGGCGTAAAGAAGGCTATTTTGACGATTGTGAACTTGCCGCCCGAGCGAAGCGAGGTCGGTAGTCGCACGAGGCAAAATAGCCGTACGCCCTTGATACACACCATACTTTTTGTCCTACCCTTCTTGAGAACAAGCATGTTAAGCAGATAGAGGATGTTTGGTATACTTGACAATTTTAGATTATAAGTGAAAGAAAGAAATAGCGTACTTTTCAGAAGGAAGACTGTGGGATCCAGCGATACAATTTTTTAAAAGATAAAGATAATTATGTGTAACGGGCGTAAAGTTTTATGTAGCGGACGTAAAGTGTTATTTAGCGGGCGTAAAGTGTTATGTAGCGGGCGTAAAGTTTCATGTTGGCCCTGCGGCGGAGTGCGCATGTGCGAACGTCACTGGGCTGGAAGCGGCCACATTACGCCTGCCTCACGTGCATGCAATGGCGCGTTTTCAAGGGGAGTCGGACAAAAAATATATTTCGTTTAGTTTCGATTTGAAGGAACATAAAATTCTATTCTCTAAGAATGCCGAGTTCCAACTGATTTATTTCTCGTGTAGAATATTCTATGTATGATATTAGAACCATTTATCATGTATATTCCACTCTAGTATCACTCAGCAAGAGTATTTACCTTGCGCAATTCCTTCCCTTTATTTATAATCGCGACATATTATTGAATTTCCCGCGATTTGAGAAACTATACGCAAAAACTGATTTAGGTTAGTTAATTCTCTCATGATACATTCGAAAATCTTGAGTATGGCACGTACCCTTTTCTTCAAATTCCCTGGGGTCCCATAGAATAATTTTCCCTGGTGTAACCTTTTTTTGTACGAAAGGTCCGTCGTAAATTTGTAAAAATTTCGCTAGGACTTTATTCTTATCAGATTTATTCAATGATTTTAGGAGGACCTGATTGCCTTCTTTAAATTTAACTATTTCGTGGGTTTTATTAAACGCTTCGGCACGTTTTTTGCCCGTTTTTAAAATATTATCGTATACCATCTCGATTTTTCGTTTATATTCTGGATCAGGTGTTTTTGGGGGGAATCTAAGCTCGAATCTAAGCCAATTTTCCCAAGTCCGTTTGGGTTTAACATTCATATGAAATTCTATCGGAGTAAATTCGGTCGTGCCATGATGTGTTTCGTTCATGCATGAGTCCATCATGCGAACCCATTTTCACCATGCGCTGTGGTTTTCTTTAATCTGATCATTGATGATCTTATACGGCTTTCCATATTTTGGCATATGATCATTCAAGATTTTATTAATTGCTGCTTTATTTGTCATTCTTCTTAAAGTATATAAATATACAAATTTACTAAACGCATCGATTGTCGATAATATGTATTTAAATCCCCCTTTTTATGCGGGCAAGGGACCACTAAAATCAATCGATAAGATTTCTCCCTGTTTCGTAGGCGCATAGTTTTTCATTTCCGCGTAGCTCTTTTGATTTATTACCTTGCTTTTCTTACGCGAGTCACAACTCAATAAACATTGTCTAATGGTTTTTGCTAAACAAGGATAATAAAAGTACTCGTGTAACATTCTAAATACTTTTTTAGGACCTATATGACCACAAAGCTCGTGACATTCGTATATTACGTCATGAATAATGCTTTTAGTTAAATAAAGTTTCTTTCCACCCCCAGCGATAAAGTAAACAAGTTCTTCATGTATTTCAAATCTTTTTGTTCTACCCTCATTCATTGCCTTTACCCATTGTTGCAAGATAGGGTCCTCTTTTTGCCCTTTACCAATATTTTTTAAACGCTTTCGTATTTCAGATGAGGGTCGTTTTACTAATGTGTAAAGAAAAAATTTCCCTTTATTAGTATCAAATGGATATCCTAATTCTGTTGATAGAATTCTACTTAAAGTGTCAGCTATTTTTTTTCTCCTTCGCAATATTCTATCGTAAATCGATAATCTAGTATTGCCCAGATCCATCGTTGTCATCGGCCACTAATTAATTTACACGTTTTCAGAAAAGTTAACGCTTTATGATCCGTACGAATGATCAATCTAGCGCCTAGCACCTATGACCTAAATTTCATTAGGGCCCATAACATAACCAATAACTATTTTTCTGTCGTATAACCCGATAATTCGGATTCCTTTGACGTACGACTATCAAATGAAATGGGCGCGTGCTCTTTATTTACATCTATTTGAAAGAGGAGCGCACCTAGCGCTAGATCGCTTGCATCTATTTGTAGATAGAAAGGTTTATTTGAATCCGGCTACCTTAGAATGGTAAATTCGCAAAGTAGCGCTTTGACTTTTTCGAATGCATCATCTGTTTCTAAATCCCATATCCATTTAGTCCCTATGCTTCATGGATCGCCTTAATTTTGTCAGGGTCTGGTTTAATTCCAAGCGGTGTTAAAATATGTCCCAGAAATTTGACATCTGGTCAGAAAAAATTCGATTTTTCAAAATTTGCTGTTCTATTATGATCTTCTAGACGTCGGAGTAATAATCCCAAATGTTCCAGATGTGACGCAAAATTCATAACACTTTCCCTCATATAAGAAAGCTGTATATTTCATAGACTCGGGATGCAATGGTACTTGCCAGAAGCTACTAGTTTAAGTCCAAAGTTGACATCACTTGACTTCTAGTACATCTTTGAAATAAACTTCAGTAGTCTCTGCACACTCGTAATCATTTACCATAATTTCGTTTAATTTTCTAACGTCTAAACAAAGTCTTATCGAACCCTCCATTTTGATTGTGACCACTAATGGATTTAGATATACGCTATTTGACCTTTGAGTCATTCCCATTTCTATAAACTTTTTAATTTCATTTGCTACTCTGTTGCATGAGAACATACGTATCGGGTAAGCTCGTGATATAAAAGGTCTCTTATCATATATTTTAAGTTGATGTTCAAATATCGAGATCCCACCTAGTTTCCGAGAAAATGCATTTTTGTAACGGGATATAAGTTTGAAGAATCGCTCTTTTTCTAATGCATTTTGTAAAGTATAAGGCGCCACTTTTTCTGTAATTTATTTGTCAGTTAATGCATATTCATCCTGGGCATGATCATAAGTTTCAATTGTATTAATTTCCTTGATAACATTTCGAAAATTTGCTTCGGGTTCCAAATATTTCCCTAAACATTCTATGTATCTTTCTTTTTGAAAATTTTCCGCATCCATTATTATGCGGATTCATTTTATATCTTCTTGTAACAGTTTAATTTTAATTGATTTATTTTTATCTTTTAATTCAATAATATTATCTTCAAAATCCATTTTACTTTTTAATCTTTTTAATAAGTCCACTTCAATTCGTAAAAACTAATTTTTCTATATAAGTGTTTTTGAAAAATAGTTATTATTTTTTATGAACTATATAATGAAAGAATGAAATGATAATAATTATTATTCCTTACAAAGATATTACAAAAATAAAGTTTTGTGCTATGCATTTGGCTCATTGTTTTTCCCTTAGCATTCATTATTCAACGAAGTGAAGTAAGCTGGTGGTTGAAGTGAAATACCTAATTAGAAAACAATTAAGAGATTGAAGTACCTTTATTTAAATGCTCTAGTGGATGTTATATTCATAATAAATATCAAAATTCACCAATATTATTTCAAATGAAGCAATAAACATGTTACAAGTCACTGAAGCCGAAAGAATATATAGCAGACAAACATCCGTTGCTGATAGCGCGATATTAATCAGGATAACATACGAAGAGGCATATGATGTTGTATTCCGCGAAATTGCACGTGAATCTGGATAACACTTTGGCTATACGCTACAGTTATATAGTTAATAGTTTTTATGACCCATGCAGGATTTCAGCCCTTTTCGGCGCCTATGAAGTGAGGCTAAAGCTATACTTTTTACTCCCTTGGAAGCCCGGCGCCTTTGACCAGGCTACCGGGCGCGTTCTCGGGTTGCGGATAAGGGGGCCCTGTATCGAGGGTTTCTGCTCAATACGGTTACACAACTCAATAAGCAATCGCGGACAATGGTCCAGGTGTGGTACCAAAGGAAAAACCCCCAAGTCAAGGCGTTAACAACCGTGCCGAAGACTGAATGGCAACAGAGTATTGTGTTCCAAATGGTGTCTCTAGGATACCAGGTAGCTTCCTAGAGTATTCAGGCCTTACCCCCGCATGCAGGGCTCTGCCGGGGTGGACCCATACTTCCCTAACTACTCGTGGGGACAGCATGGCGGAAAAACAAGAAGAACAAAATCGAAGCTAGAGTGAGAAGTGGGATGGTCCATTGGACATAAATGACGAGCTAAACCTGAGTCTACAGTCAGAGGCGGAGGACAAAAAGAGAGTGGAGCGAACCATCGGGGAGGCACAAGCACTCGTTGATGAGCTGTAGGGCGTTTTACGGCAGATGGAGTTATTCTTCCGTACGAAGAGAAGTATGTTCATGCCGATCAGAGAAGGAACCAAGAAAGCGCAGGAGTTGGCGAAAAAACTGGATAAGGCCATTTATCTCACCGGAGCGTACTGTAAGTACGTGCCGGTCAGTGTGGCTAAATATCATTAAATCGGTTCTCGTTCTGAATCACTGAAATTTTGTTCCAAAATTTCATTTTGATTAGGTCCATATCATTATAAATAAACTTTTCTATACGTCTCAATTCGTTCCAATTTCGAATAATTCCGCATTACTTTCGAATAAAGTTTTTCCTCCCAATTGTCCTTGCTTAAAAAATCATTTATACTGATAGAGAGCGAATAGCATGTAATGCACTTTTTGATAAAGATCAAATTAGATAAAAATTGAATTAAACTAAAAGTTTTTTAGATTGGATTCATCGGAATGGAAGGGAATGAATTTTCGTCACAGACTGAAATTTTATGCATTAACTAACAATGTTCTTCAGTGGTTATGAGACTTTTCACTTACTTTATATTACAATATATTTTCTTCTTTTGCTCTAAACTTCATATGAGAATACACTATTTTTCCCATATCCATGTTGAATCTATTAAAAAAGATGTTTAAAAAAATGACTTGTCGTGAAAGTTTATCACCTGTGGCTTTGATTTCGTTCGTTCAAACTTTAGTTCTAATAACACTCTACTATGATAAATTAAGATAGGATATTTTCAATTTGTCTCTAATAAAAAATTTTCATGAGGATGATTTGTGACTCTTGTTAAAATCTACTGTAAATAACGATTCGAACTTATGGATCACCTAAGAACAAAAATAGCACATTTTTGAAATTGCTTTCATTTCTTGAATTTTATATAATTGAAAAACTTCATAGGAATAGTTTTGAAATATATTTTATATTTAGTGAACATTTTTCATTTTTGTTAAAATTAAAAATGCCTTGAGGATAATTTGCATGTATTTTTGTTGTGTACCAGAAACTTTGACATAAATTTCTAATACTTATTTTTTTTTTAATTTTAAAAATGCTCTAAAATTTTTAATTTCACTCCAAAGGAGTCAATTGATTTAATCGATGTTCAAGGGAATATTTTTACTCGAGCCATTCAAGCGTTGAATACAACACTAAAAGGAGCGAGATGTCACTTGATTCAAGTGAAAAAACGATTTTAATGCTGTTATAATTTAAAAAAAAATGCAAATTCAGATTTACAAAAATGTTATAAATTTATTTTGTACAATTTCTGAACAATTTACAATTAGCGATAGTAATTTTCTCAGGTAATATGTTACATTTAATATAGAGCAATTCTAGAATCCATTCTCTTAGGTATTGAACTAAAAACCCCAAAATAATGTTTGGAAAAATCAAAAAACTCAGGAGATATTCAAAATTGAAAATTTTGGTCCTTTTTTTCTTAAACTTTCATAACTTTGGTGATTTTAGTGATAATAGGTCTATTTTTTTGTAAATTCTTTCTTAATAGGATGCAGTTTTGAAAAAATAGTTCTTTCACAAAAAAATTTCAAAAACTTCTAGGACTTTTTACATGGTTTTTTACATCGTGTGCACCGTTTTGGCCACGAAGGAATAGTCTGTTCACTATTCCTTCGTGGTTTTGGCGTACGTTTTTAATTATTTCTCGAAAACTAAGGGAGGTCCCATTTTGATATTTACAGGGCTCGTAGAGGACATTGTAAGCTATCTACATTAAAAAAATGAAGACAATATAAAGTGAGTTTTTTTTCATAAATTTAGTTTCAAAATTATTTGTTGAAAAATCCAAGAAGTTTTCGAATTTTGTTCCTTCAAAAAAATTTAGAAAAAACTAGACCTTAATATCACTAAAATCACTAAAATTTTGAGGTTTTCGTTCAACACCTGAGAGAACGGATTCTAGAATTGTCATCAAGATTACTAACAATAGCTGAAATTCTTCAGATGATTTGACATGGAATTGCTCTATATTATAATGAGACATTAATAATGTCTTAAAAATATACAAATATTGCTTAAAATATATATCTAATCTAATAATATCATAAACCTTCTTCTTATCCCATGAATCTCAACACATTAATTGTTAACCAAATAGTTGAATTTCCATCTACAAAAGATAAATTTTCAAACCAAACAGTTGAATTTCCAATCAAGAAAAAAAAATTGTCAACCAAAAATAAAATAATTTAATTGTAGTTTGAAATATTAATTAATTTTTAGCAATGAACACTTATTAGCGAAGAGAAAATTTTCCGCGTGTATTTAAAAAAAAAATGCGACTCCTTGGAATCCCTCATCAACGAATGCGAGCCGACTAAAATTCTAGGAACGACTTCAGTCCAGGTGACTTCAATTCAGAGTGGAGTGTATTACTTTTGTGTTATACATATTTATTATTTATTATTCCATAATTTATCACTTGTTTCAATAACTTTACTTGAATTTCTATGGACTAAGTACCATAGATTGCCTGAAGGGCGCGAGACAATTTTATGACAAAAACTGCAAAAATTTTAAAATACATTTTACTATTTTTCATTGCCTAGTTATCAAGAGGACATTTTATTTTCAGGTTATCATCGATAAACAAACTACCTCAGAGACCCTTTCCCTTTACATTAGTGGAAATCATTCATGCCACGAAGGTTCAAAATAGAAAATTCAATTACATTTTTCTTACAAACAGAAAGTCCTAGGCTGATTTAAAGTCCATATTTAGACTCGGCATGACGAAATCTATTAGAATCTATGTGTAACATATGTAATATAATATCTGAGCGCAAGAGCATATTAGAGTCTCTTCAACCTATCTGCAGCCAGTGGCCATTCTCCACTCCTTCTGATGTTCCTCGGTTAGCCAAATGTTGATTTCTTCAGTGACCAACCTACTGAAAATGCATACAACTGATTCGGGAGCAGTGAAGTTTTTTCTTGCTCCTTGTTTTGCTAGCCTGTCCGAGATCCCATTGTCTTTTGATGTCGCTGTGTCCAGTGATTCAGAGTAGAGTCATTCGGTTTTCCGTCGCTAGATTGTTCAGTGCATCAAAGCACTCCCATACTAGTAGCGATGTAGTCGTTGAAGCATTCTGATAAACTGTCAAACTGGTTATGAGAAAAAAAAATTAGGAGTCTAAAGTACGCGAAAAGCGAACGGAAAGCTTCAATTTTGACAAAGTAAATGAATGAAATTGAAGATCATTTTATATTTTATTTTAATAATTGCGAAAGACAAATTTTGTTTCCTTTCTTTTTTCTGTCTTTTTTGATCCTTTATTTGAATGCTCTAGTTGGTATTAAATTTATAATAAATATCAAAATTCACCTATTTCTGTTCCTTGTGACAGAATTCATAAGTTCCGTACAGCCAGTACAGACGAGTTTTGCGCAATTATTTCCTGAATACGAGGAATACGGTTACCTGCCTCCTGTCAAAATACAGTCAAACCTGGATTTAGCGAACCTTGATTCAGCGTTTCCGAGAATTGTCGCTGCGCAGCGGGGATGCGTTAGAGGACCTACGGGAGGTGTGTGGTGTTCAGTCAGGCATGACAAAACAAAGAGAAAAACAGAAGTAGTGCATTCATACAAATAGATAATCACATTCTGCTTCCTGCACTTGGCATAGTGCAACTACACGCTGCTCCTGTACACAGGCTAACAACGGGCATTCCAGTTGCTGACGTACGAGCACGCCACATTGCATAGTTAAGAGCAAACCATGCAATAGGCATGTTACAAGCCACTGAAGCTGAAAAAATATATAGCAGAAAAACAATCGTTGCTGACAGCGCGAGATTTTTAACAACGACTTCATTACATGTAATAAATATTTTTGCAAAAACCTGAATGCTCAGCTGATGTTACATACGATGCCTCAGTAATTACAAATAATTCATCAAGACTGGAGAAAGAGAAAAAATTACGGCTTCGCATGCATTATTCTTTATAATGTTAATCTTAAGGCCGCTGTATTTTACACAGGTTTCACTGCGATTTTCCTCGTGTACTAAAAAAATATTGTAGGTGAATACTAGTGCAGATATTTTGAAAAACTGAGAGAGGAAACGGTATAGCATTTTTATTATTTGTTGAAATTGAAAATGGCTTTAGGATAATTGGCATCTATTTCTGTCCTGTAGCAGAAACTTTGACAAAAATGTCTAAAACTTTTTTTTTTCAATTCTGAAAATGCTTTAACTTTTTGAATTTTTGTTGAAAATAAAAAATAACTCTAGGATGATTTGAAACACCTTTTTCGAAAATCAGAATTTTGATTCGTTAAAAACTAGAGATCTGAAATTTCGACGATTACATTACACTCTCATGAATGATAATGTCACAATTTATTTACTGTTTTACATAAAGAAATTCGAGAACTATTTCGTTAAAAGTACTAGGAGAAAATCTGTTGATTTTTGAATACAATTATAGGGTTATTAACATAACCTGTAGTTATCTAAAAGTTACTGTAGTGACGATTTTCAATTCAAAAATGCATTCGCTGTTTTACATGCAATGACTCACGAATTGTTTCTCTAAAAGTATCAGGGGCGGATTTTGGGTGTTGCCTAATATCCTTATGGTGTTAGGAACATAATGTGGAGTACTCGGGGTGGAATTTTGTGGCGGTTTAATCTCATTGTGGAGTTTGGAACATAACTTGGCGCTTTCTTCGGGTGAATTTTGTGACTTTTTTTTATTTTAACAATATTCTGGTTCTTTTATTAATTCCAAAAGCATATGGTGACATTATTTGTCAAATATCGCTGTTCGTTCTAGATGTACATGTATACAAAGAGATAGAATAAAGCGTAATTACGAAATACTTAAATAAACATGTTTTTTCTTTCGTGGCTTTAATTCACAAGGTTGAGTGAGATAGTGTCTAGATGCCGTACAGGTAGTACGTGAACCATTTTTCGGGTGGGTGAGGCAGGAGGTGAGAAAGGAGAAGTCAGGAAATCAAAATCGTCTTCGTGGTATGTGGAGAGCCCACTAGTATATATACAGAAGCATCTTGTAGAAAAATCCTTCTCTCCGTAAATCAGCATCATCTACTGTCATCCAGTATAATAAAAAAATGAAGATCACCGCCGGTACTATATTCCTCGCTGTTGCCTTTTTCCTGGATTCTATTGGTAAATACACTCCAAGTCCCATATAATAACAGTTTCGGGAGTTGCCTCGTACTGGCCTTGTTATTAAATCGGTACCCTCGAAACGTAAACAATCGGGGCGGCCTGAATCGTTTCCAATTGGAATACATAATATTGCGCAATATACTCGACAGAGTACTCGCGTACTGCGGCACATCCGAGGCGAGAGTCGCAACCGTCTCCCGCCCTGCGCGCTGAGAAATTGCGTTGGCCAGGAGTTCTATGAATTGCAAAGCCGGACCGGCTTCTATGCGACCTTGAGTTACGCAATTTTCAAATTGAAATATAAAATTATTATCAATAAAAAATTATCTTATATCATAGCGTCTATTATTTTCTTTAAAAGTTATAGTCACGGAATTTCGCATACCAAAAAGTGAAGTTTTAACGAAATTTTTAATCAAAAAAGGTAAACTGTTTTTGACGAAGCAGTGGTATTTTCAACAAGAAAAGATGAAATTTCTGCCAAAAGAGATGAATTTTCAACAATTTCTTGAGCTGACTTGAAAAGTTTAATGAGAGAATGCGATTGTGTAACAATTTTAACTTTATTGATACAATGAAAAAGTAATTGCGATATTTGCCAATGGCATACGTCACTTTCATCACTTTCATCAAGGTAACGCATTAACAAATGATTTTCCTTCAAAATGAGGAAAATAGAATTATTTACACACCCAACATAGTCACAATTGCTTGATTGATGCCTCGTGTCTCAGATCTACAAAAATATTTGTGTAATTTTCAATGAATTTTATCAAAAAATAAGTCACATCATTCAATAATGTATCTATCACATTTTCATTTATTACGCTTTGATTCAACATTACCCAGAAAATTAAAATTTATATCAATTCACTGAATTTAATTTCAATTCAGTAAAATCAAATAATTCAGTCTAACTTCGCTGCATCTTTAATAAAATAATGTTTATAAGAAAGTTACGGATAGTGAAGAATGGTTTAGAAAATTAAATAAGATATTGTCTTCAACAGAAGACGCGAGTTTCTAACTTTTCATAAACTGTTTTAATTTTGCATGCACTACTTTTCAGATTTGAGAAAGAGATCCAAGAAATAAATTAACAAATATTCAAAAAGTAAACTTAATTCCCAAAATTAAAACTGTTTAATTAGAAAAGTAGCTCCTTTCCGATAATTAAAAAAAATCGCGGATATTCCAGCTTTTAAGAATAAATTTGAAATCTATTCATTGAATTAAATAGAAATTAAATATAATCTAAGCGACATTATATGGAAAATTTATATTTTTGTCGACTAAGAATTTACACTGTAGGTACGATCTAGAATTTTTTGTCTTCTTTCACGATGGAGATGCGTGGAGGAGCAGACAGATTGTATTTGAAACGAATCTTATCAAAGTGTACTTAAGGTTTGAAAAATACTTTATTATAATACCAGATTTCGTAGAATTCATATTCTCTCAGATGAGATTTTAATTTATCTGATTCTTAGGTAGTCCAAGGTCCACTTTTTGTACCAACCAAGTTAAAAACAGTGTATGGCTACATTATATTATTTTCAGCTAAAAATAGATACATTCTTTTGACCAATTCCACTTAGAGAATTTTCAAAAAGAATGATTATTTGGAGATAGTTCAGGAAATATTCCAAAAGAATTATACTTCTAAGTTATGCCTGCTTTAAAAAAAAAGTATAATGAAGTGTATTTCTGTCTTGGAACATTGATTATTTCAAATGAATTATAACTTTGATTTAGAACAGGAATTTCGACATGGATTATGATTCTGATTACGAGGAGGGTTTGTTTAAAAACATTTCGACAAAACTGAAATTATAAAAAGATTAATTACAGAAAAAAATTACCATCTCAAAGCCCAAAAACAACCCGTTGAACTATTCAGCATCTGTCAACCGCCCAAAAACAACCCTTCACATCATCGGTTGTAACTTCTTTCTACGTTCTACAAAGAAAATTGGCAAAAAGTTTCGAACCCCCAAAAAGACCAAGATTCGTCATTCTAAATATGCGCACGAAAAACAAACAAAAATTTTCCCTCTGCTTTCTGTCTCTTTTGTTCCTTCATTTAAATGCTCTAGTAGATATTATATTTATAATAAATGTCAAAATTCACCTATTTCTGTTTCTTCTTACAGAATCAATAAGTTCCGTAGAGCCAGAAGAGACGACTTTGGCGGAATTATTTCCTGAATACGCTAGATGCGGTTACCTGCCTCGTATCAAAATATTTACAAATCAAGCAACTACAACGAGTACTGCATTCATACAAATAGGTAATCACATTCTGCTTCGTGCAGACCATGAGCCCACTTTCTTATCAAGGGGCCATGTCATCTTTGCATGGAGGGTAAATGACAGATCAGGTGATAATGACCCGCACAAAGAGTATATTGCACCGATATGGCGATTATTCCATGGGATACAACATCCAAAACGTTGGGTATTTGACAGAACTCGTAACCATTGGGTAACTCTGAATCAAAATGAATTTGACAAATTGGGCTTTGGCTATATTTCGAAACTTGTTGCAGTGCAACAACAAACTGCTCGTATATACAGGTTAACAACGGGCAATCCAGGTATTGACGCACGAGCAAATCATATTGCATACTTGAGAGCTAACGAGGCAATGAACATGTTACAAGCCACTGAAGCTGAAAAAATATATAGCGGACAAACATCTGTTAGAGATAGCGGTGAATTAATCAGGGAAAGATACAGAGAAGCATATTATACTGTATTCCGCGAAATTGCAGATGAATATCAATAGCTCTTTGGTTATGCGTTACAGTTATAGATATATTTAATAGTTTATATATACTTTTCATAGCTTTAATCTTCAATTAAAATCAAAATTCAGCCCATATATTAAACACATTCAGACATCACATATTTTTGCACACTTTTAACAACGACTTCATCACAGAAAAAACTAAGAATAAAATTTGTTGCAGGAAATTTTTTAGAGCGATAAAGTTTTGTTTAGCCAACTTCGCGTCTTTCAAAATACATGTGTTTGTCATGGAAAAACAAAAGAAAGTTTAACCGATATTTGTGTAAAGTTTATCCTCTGAAATTTATTTTGGTTGCAAAGAATCTTTCGTCGGAAATCGATGTAAAGTTTATCTTCTGTTTTTTCTGTGATATGTAATAAATATTTTTAAAAAAACCTAAATGCTCATCTGATGTTACATACGATGCCTTGATAATTAGAAATAATTCAGCAAGTCTAGAAAAACGAAAAAATTGCGGCTTCACATGCAATATACTGTATACTGTTAATCTTAAGTCCGCTGCACTATATACAGGTTTTACTGCGATTTTCCTCGTGTACTACAAAAATATTGTAGGTGAATACTAGTGCAGATATCTGGGAAGACGGGCGCAGCCGCTAGGGGGTAGAATTAGTAGTCTTTTCCTGAGGGGAACCCGATTATTTGTGTATTTGGTAAAAATATGGGGTGTTTCGCGTATCGTATATGTATCAAATTGTGAGAAAAAAGAATCGTTCGAAATGAAAAGAAACTACTTATGAAATTCTGAGAAATCAACACAAACCATGCATCATGTTTGCATCCATGTTACCTATAAAGTCCGAAAAGTGTATTACCGACGCGGAAAACTTATCAATGTAATGTAATTTATTGTAATGAATGATTTAAAATTTAAAAAAATTCACTATAATATTCTACTTTCTCAATGATTTTGTCCAAATTAAACATGTGATTTTTTTAATTTTGCAATTTTAAAAATTTTAGTACACCATGTAAAACTTATTCACAATTCATTCCACAAATCATTTATTATAATACACAGGTCTATGCTTCTCCATTCAATTCGTTCCTTTAGGATATTTTTATTCGATTTAACGCAGGATTACTCTATACTATCACATCTCTCTAAACAGATACATCTGTATATTTCAAACATCTGTTAGGTTATGTTTCCATTCTTTGGCTGTAAAATTAAAGAGTGCTACCAGTGAGTAGCAGAAACTTTCTTTACATCTGAATTGAGGGATGTCTTAGTCATATTCAATGATAAAATGAATTTCAGCCAGTCTGAATCCATTATCATGCCGCATGATACCATTAACATTTCGAATTCTTTCCAAAATGATTTTACGTTATCTTATACAAAATTGTAATATCTGTTCTTTAACGATGACCTTGAATCTTGTCTTAATTTGAACAAAGTAAATAGCAGAATCCCGATGGCTATCTCTGCAAGCACTGAAATTTTATGCATTAACTAACAATGTTCTTTACTTTTTATGAGACTTTTGACCTAAGACTTTATATTTTAATATATTTTTCCTTTTGGTTCAGACTTTATATGAGACTGATGTCAACAAACTCAACTCCTAAAATACAAATTCTCAAATCGTTATCTAGACCTTAGGTGTTTAGGGGAGACCACCCTACAATAGAGAATGATCCTACACTCTTACAGTATAGAATCAATCATTAAAATTACTAATGGATGTTAAATAATTAATTAAATATAATTAATAGTTAAGACACGATACGTGTTATTATATTAAAATTATAATTAATTATTTTACTTATATTTGTGTTTATAATTAAGGATTATCTACTGTAGGATCATTATCTATTGTAGGGTGGTCTCCCCTATATTAGGGTGGTCCAAAAATGCATTGCAAAGTTTTTTTTCACCCCAGAGGGCAAATCCCCCCCTCCCCCCAAAGTTTCAATTTCCGGGGAAAAAAATCCCTAATTTTTTTTGTTTCGAAATTCGAATATTAACATGTGAAACCGGGAACTTCAAACCCCCATTTAATTAACATGGGAAATTTTGCATTTTCGAAAAATTGAACTCATACTTCAGCGTTTGATCGAAACGTGCCAACTTTCTTAGGGATTGAGGAGGAGTACCTATGAAATAAAACCATACTCATAACTTTTATTTTTAACACAACCTTTAACCCCCCCACACAGCGCCCCAAATATGACCCAAAAATAAAAAAATAAAATTTTTACGTATTATTGTTACTTTATAGAAATTTCCGTCGTCTTTTCCATATACATAATTACTAATGGACAATTTGAATATTTTCCATGACCCTTTAAACAATTTTTAATTGTTTAAACAAATGTAACTTATTCAAACAATTTTTTTTCCAAAAAATGTAAAAAATAATCGTATTTTCTGATTGAAATTTAATAGTTTGTCATTGTTTGAAGTAGTAATTTAAAAAAAAACATTATGTAAATATTTAAACAATTACTTATTGTTTACTTTCAAAATTTCTAAAAATGGACCCATAGATGTCCAGTTTTTTCTCAAATTGGTATCCTATGCTACTTTTTGTTGAATAATTATATAATTTTGATACATTCCTGCAAATTTTTAATAAATTTCTATTTGTTCAAACAATTTTTATTTGCTTGAGCAGTTTTTTTCGATAACTTTAAAAAAATTAGGTTAAATAAAATACATATAATTATTTTTCTGACTGTATAGTGTATAGAAAGAATATATCAACCACTTTTTAATTGTTTAAACAAATATAATATGTTAAACAATTACATTTCCAAAAATATTTTTTAAATCGAATTTTCTGAATTAAACATAATATTGACCGATTTCGAGGAGTAATAAATTCTGCTAAAAACTTTATGTTATTGTTTATACAATTAATTCTTGTTTTGTTTTTCTTCAAATTTCCTTTAAATTGAGTATGGATGGTTTACATCTTCTTCGGCGCATTATTAAATAAATCATAAAAGTCATAATAAAATTTAAATTATAAAAGTTTATTTATTATTGCTTTCTTCATATTTTCGGAATCTTCATCATAATTGTATTATAAAAAAAGCACATTCACTAATGCAAATTATGATTCAAGTTTCCACAGATTGCAACAGACAAAAACAGTACTCACTGCAAGTAGTAAAAAATTATAGAAAACAGTTTCCAGATATCAGAAAAAAAACATTGTCTTCGGCCAAAAAATAATATTTTGTGATCAGCGTTGTAATTAGACTACATATGAAATGGATTTAGATTATATTTCATTATAGCATTTGAAAGTCTTATGAATATCAATCTGACATACTGGAAGACACAAAAAATATATATATATATGAAAATATATTTACGAAAATAATTCTATGTGTAATATTTTTTATTATTCATCCACATTTTTTAATAGAAAACTGCTTGAACGAATAAAAATTTGTTAATCAATGACACGTAGTTTTTAACAGAATTTACTACTCCTCGAAATCATTCAATATTAACTTTAATTCAGAAAATACGATTTAAAAAATATTTTTGAAAAAGTAATTGTTGAAGCAAATGATATTTGTTTAAAAAATTAAAAAATGGTTAATCTATTCTTTCTATAAACTATACAGTCAGAAAAATAATTATATTTATTTTATATAATTTTTTTAAAGGTATCGAAAAAAACTGCTTGAGCAAATCAACATTGTCTGAACAAATAGAAATTTAATAACAATTAAAATAAATGTATTAAAATTGTATAATTATCCAACAAAAAGTAGCATAGGACACCAATTTGAGAAAAAACTGGACATCTCTGAGTCAATTTTTAGAAATTTTGCGAAGAAACAATAAGTAATTGTTTAAATAATTACATAATGTTTTTAAAAAAATTACTACTTCAAAAAATGACAAACTATTACATTTCAATCAGAAAATACGATTATTTTTTACATTTTTTTGGAATAAATAATTGTTTAAATAAGTTATATTTGTTTAAACAATTAAAAATTACTTTAAAAGTCATCGGACATATTCGAATTATCCATGAGTAATTATTTGTATGGAAAAGACGACGGGAATTGCTCAAAAGTAATAATAATACGTAAAAATGTAGTAGTATGGTTTTATTTCATAGTTTCTTCAATCCCTAAAAAAGTTGGCACGTTTCGATCAAACCCTGAAGTATGAGTTCAATTTTACAAAAATGCGGAATTTCTCCATGTTAATAAAATGGGATTTTGAAGTGCCCGGTGGCACGTGTTAATATTCGAAAAAAAACGAAATAGGGATTTTTTTTCTCCGGAAGTGAAAACTTGGGGGGGGGGGGCTTGCCCTGTAGCTCGAAAAGCATTTTTTATATACTATCTGTACAGGGCAGAAACTAGATATTTCTTGTTTAATAGCATCTTTTTTTTCGTGTTCTGTTTTTCAATAAGATAACTTTATGCTGATATTTTCAATGTAAAACAAATAAATCTTGGTTTCCACCAGTGATCTCATTTTACTACTAATTGAGCCTGTTTTTTCTGAGTCTTATTTTAATTCATTGATTGATAGAAGAAGCCGAACAGCCAGAGGCCAATTACAGAGCTTCAAAAGTACATTGTATTACCTATATTTATAATAATACATAGTAGTAGTATACTAATAACTGAACCAAGAGCTTATAATATTATGTGTAATATATGTTTATTATGGTGCTGAGTTAGAGATAAATTCGCAGACTATATTACAAAAAGTACGTATTGATACTGTGAATAGATTTACATCATCAGGAGAACAGGCAAACACTCTATTCGGGTCATAACACATGGTGTAGATTTGTGATCAAGGATCTAAGCTGGAAGGCAAGTAGATTGGATCCCTAGATCTTGTTGATCGCGTAGGAATATTAAAAGGAATGATTTGTAACAGTTCAGGACAGTCAATTATACTTCGGATCAGTTTAAACAAGAATAGAATGTCAATGGAGGTATTGCAGAAATCGTTTGTGACACGCTTTCATGAGTTTGATATGCTTATGGAGATTAGAAGTCCAAACAATAGAGCAATATTCCAGGTTAGATCGTACCAAAGTTTAAAATAACCTAATCATTGCTGAAATGTTTTTAAATCTGTTACGGATTCTAGATAAAAAAACCTAGTGATTTATTAGCGCTAGATAGAATATTTTCCATATGCACGACAAAAGAGAGATCTTGTGTAATTTTAACTCCAAGGTCAAGCATTGCAGACTCTCTCGAGAACTACACCTTGTATTGTGTATTGCAAGTTAATTAGCTTATCTCTTTTGTGAGAGCGAGAAATGGTCATAATACAGCACTTCTGAATATTTGTTTCAAGTTTACTGGATTTGTGCCAGTCAACAAATCTATTAACATTATCTGACAGCGGCAGGTTAATCAGGACATGATACGGAGAGGCATATGATGTTGTATTCCGCGAAATTGCACGTGAAGCTTTCACCTTTAATTAAAATCGAAATTCATCCTATATATTAACCACATTCAGACATCATACATTCTTGCACACTTTTAACAACGACTTCATGAAATGAAATAAATATTTTTGAAAAAACCTGAATGCTCAGCTGATGTTACATACGATGCCTTAATAATCATCACGAAGGAATAGTAAGGAGTGGTATCACCCTATGTGTTTGGTGAGCAGAGGTGGGACAAGCGACGTCCAAGAATTCGTTAATGCTTGCCACGAATGAAAACTCGTATGCACGGTGGTGCACATGCGCAGAGCTGTTTTCGCAGTCACGTGTTATACCCACTCCCCTACATTATATTTGACATCTCGATGCATATGTAGGTTATGTTCGTTTGTGTTTTTATTTTGTTGGGTGTATATCACGTTCCTGAATTAAAATCGAGAAGGAAAATGGCATCAAAAATACGAAAAGGATGTAGAAAGTGTAAGTACTACAATAACATTATTATAATCATTTATGGATTACGTAAGTAAGGGATAAAGTTAATTTCAGTGAACAAAATATTGTACGTTAATATGTGCAAAATTTTTATATTTTATATGTACTCTTTAAATTTTATTGAAACATTCACATTCACAATTTTATTTTACTAAACCGGCAGCACAGAAATGTTCAAAACAAAACACAAGTTCGAAACTTCAAACACGTGTTGACATCGTTGGCATGGCAACCGCCAGTGCGCATGTGCACCACCGTGCATACGAGTTTTCATTCGTGGCCAGCATTAACGAATTCTTGGACGTCGCTGGTCCCACTCCCCACTTACAGGGATACTACTCCTTACTATTCCTTCGTGATAATCATGAATAATTCATCAAGTCTGAAAGAAGAGAAAAAATTACGGCTTCGCATGTGATATTCTGTATACTGTTAATCTTAAGACCCCTGTATTTTACACATGTTTCACTGTGATTTTCCTCGTATACTACACAAATATTGTAGGTGAATACTAGTGCAGATATTTTGAAAAATTGAGAGAGGGTTTCGATTGGTGACTTTTTAGCGGTCCCTACACTTTCTAGTTCTAATTTCTGTCACCGAGTGCCGTATCGCAGTTTAACCATTCCCAATAGTTTTTAAATATTTTTCATAGTAGTGAACATTTGGATTGATATTTCTCAATCTATTGAGAAAATGTTTTTTCTACTTTTTGAAAATTTTCAAAACGTCGAAAAGCCTATATGAAGCCTTTTAATTTTTTTTTAAATTAAAAATGGCTTTAGGATAATTGGCATGTATTTTTGTCCTATACCAGAAACTTTGACAAAAATGTCTCTGAAAATGCTTTAACTTTTTGAATTTTGTTTTAATCAAAAAATTCTATTGGGCAATCTAAGAATATGTTTGATATCTAGCAAAAATTTCAAATGAAATTGCGTAATCTATTAAAACAGTAATTTTTTCGTTCTTTTAAATTTTTGAAAATTATATAACGTTTTAAATTTTGTTGAGAATTCAAAATAACTCGAGGATGATTTGAAATTCCTTTTTTCAAGCACCAGAACTTTACAACATTCAGGTAACCACACGTACAGGCATACAGAAATACAGGCAGGCACCGACAAGATTTTACGATTTTTTTACTCTGAGAGTGCTAAAACGTAAAGATTCGTTAAAAACTAGAGATCTGAAATTTGGACGATTACATTACACTCTTATGAATGATAATGTCAAAATTTATTTACTGTTCTACATGGAGAAATTCGAGCACTATTTCTCTGAAAGTACTAGGGTGGAACGTTAGGGATTGTTGAATATTCTGAAGGTTAATTTTGGGACTATTTGTAATTCAAAAATTCATTTGCTGTTTCACATGCAGTGACTTACGAACTGTTTCTCCAAGAGTATTAGGGGCGGATTTCGGGTGTTGCCTAATATCCTTATGGGGTTAGGAACATAATGTGGAGTTTTATAAAGATGAATTTAGTGTTTTTTTTTCAATTAGAAAATTTATACGCTATTTTGCTTTCAGAAATTTCATAACTTTTACGTTAACAGTACTCGGGGTGGAATTCTGGGGCTGTTTAATATCCTTGTGGAGTTTGGAACATAACTTGGCGCTTTCTTCGGGTGAATTTTGTTACTGTTTTTGATTTTAAGAATATTCTGGTTGTTTTATTAATTCTTCCAGATTGAAATTAATTGATTTAGTTGGAAATTAATGTATATTGTAGAAAATTCGTCTTATTTGGTTTAAAAATGAATCTTCTTTGTTGGAAATTTGTCTCAATGGTTAAAAACTCGACGATGGTTGACCTACTATTAGCAAAAAAAAAAAAAAAAAAAAAACCTTAGTACAAAATTACATATCTAGTATTTTTCAACCATCAGTTTTTCTCCTGACTTTTTTATAGATTTCCCTATCGTTTTCTTTGTGGTCGCGATAAAAGGACAGAAATGAAAGCACAAGCCTCTCAAAAATGATAATTATCGTTTATTTTATCATGTGAATCTATCGTAAAAATATGTGCAATAATTAAAGCTTTGGAAGAGATTAAGTCCGACCAATAAAGATCTCTTCTTCTAGAACCTTTCTTTACGCTATAAGCATATGTTGAAATCATTTTTCAAATATCGCTGTTTGTTCCATACGAGCACGCATACAAAGAAATAGAATAAAGCGTCTTCACGAAATTCTTAAATAAACGTTTTTTTGCTTTCGTGGCTTCAGTTCACAAGGTTGAGTGAGATAGTGTCTAGGGGCCATACAGGTACTACATGAACAAATCGTCTTCGCGGTATGTGGAGAGCCCAAAAGTATATATATATACGGAAGCACCTTGTTGAAAAGTCATTTTCTCCGTAAATCTGAATCATCTACTGTCATCGAGTATAATAAAAAAGAATGAAGATCACCGCCGGTACTATATTCCTCGCTGTTGCCGTTTTCCTGGATTCTATTGGTAAATACACTCCAAGTCCCATAAAATAACAGTTTCGGGAGTTGCTTCGTACTGGCCTTGTTATTAAATCGGTACCCTCGAAACGTAAACAGTCAGGGCCGCCTGAATCGTTTCCAATTGGAATGCATAATATTGCGCAGTATACTCGACAGAGCAGTTCTAGGAATTACAAAACCGGACCGGCTTCTATGGGACCTTGAGTTACGCAATTTTCAAATTAAAATATAAAATTAACATTATTTAAAAACTATTTTATATCATAGCGTCTATTCTTCACTTCATAAGTTATAGTCACGGAATATCGCATACATCTTTAAACCAAGGACTATTAATTTTGAACAAAAAGTTAATTTAAAACCAAACAGTAGAATTTTCACCTGAGTGGATTGATACGCATTTTTGTTGAAGTGGTAACATATGTAATAAAGGAAATGAATTTTTATCTACAATGATTAATCACTGACCAAAAAGTGAAGAAAACAAGTAAATTTTCGACGAAGCAGTGGCATTTTCAACGTAAAAGGATCAAATTTCTGCCAAAAGAGATGAATTTTCAACAATTTTTTTAGCTGACTTCAAAAGTTTCATGAGATAAGGCGATTGCGTAACAATTTTAACTTTATTATTACAATAAAAAAATAATTACGGTATTTGCCAATGGAATACGTCACTTTCATCAAGGTAACGCATTAACAAGTGATTTTTCTTCAAAATGAGGAAACTAGAATTATTTACACACCCAACATAGTCGGCATTGCTTTATTGATTCCTCGTGTCTCAGTTCGACGAAAGTATTTGTGTGATTTTCACTGAATGTTATCCAACAATAACTCACTTTATTCAATAATTTATTTATCAGATTTTTATTCATTACGTTTTTATTCAACATTTCTCAGGAAATTCGAATTTTCATAAATTTAGTGAATGTAATTTCAATTTGAGATCAAATGAAAATTCCGACTTTTGTCTTAAACAAGAGACGCGAGTTTCGAACTTCTCATAAACTGTTTCAATTTTGCATGTACTACTTCTCAGATTTGAGAATGAGATTCAAGAAATGAATCAACCATTATTTAACAAGTAAACTTAATTCCCAAAATTAAAACTTTTTAATATCCAATAAGGTCTCGACCGTACAATAATGTACAGGATATCCGAAAAACCACCCCTATTAGTTTTAACGAAACAATTTCCATTGAAACTTCTCAACATGTTATAAAAATGATATGAGCAGTGAAAGTAGAACCCTTCTGAAGCATTTAAGATGAAATTTCAGAATACTTGCAATTTTATTACTTTAATGTCACACTTAGTGAAATGCATCTGATTTGAATAAGTTTTGTTCTAAGGGCTTTAAACTTAGACACTATTTTTGAATTAGGATTGTGAGTTTGTGACATAAAATAGTTAAAATTACTATTAATTATATATTATTTAATCATTTGATTCTAAAAAATTACAATTACAAACAACAAAAGTTAAATCTTTCAGTATGAAAAGTGCTTATCTTTTCTTCACCAGTCTCTAATAAAGATAATATTGATCTTTTGAATAGAGTAAACCACGTGAGAACAACTGTAATTTGTTGATTGTGAATTCTTTTCTGCTAAAGCTCATGCGACTTTAATGAACACATTCTCATCGCGTATCTTTTGTTTTGTAACTTGTGTCGTTCTGTCAAAAACTTATTTTTTAGTGCTACTTTTCACTTATTAAAAATTCACCTGTAACACATTACATGATTTACTTCAAAGAAATTTGTATCAAAATAAAACTATTGCCACTTCTGTTTGAAGAATTATCAAATTCATATATTACGATCCTAGAGGAACTATTTTTCGAATAAAACCGTGAGTTTCTTTTTTTTAATTAAACCTGTTTTAATTCCAGATATACATGTGAAGCGAAACTGAAAAAATTCTTTAATTTTTTTCTGAGTTCAAATATGAAAAAAAGCATTATTTTTCATATTTTTCCTACTATGTTTATTGATATTTTGTCAATAACATATTAAACTAGTTGGAGAAAATTCTTGTCAAATATCGGCGCGTCCCAAAAAAGTCAGATTTTTTAAATTAAATTCATTCAGAAAAAAATATGTTCTCCTTTCACTCCGCTGGGATTCGAATAACAGATCAACTGATTTCCGGTCAGGTGCTCTCAGCATTGATCTACTAGAGAGATCGGAGGAAGAATCCTTTTTTCTGAAATACGCTTCATTATGCAAGATGTTATATACAAATCAATTTTTACTAGGAATCTGTATTATCATCGGAGATGGTACTGATCGATCCAAAGAGAAACCCTTTCACACACACTGTGAAAATGGAAATCTACAATATCGATCAAAGTTATATCCTCTAATACAGAAAATATTTAACGTCCTTAGACTAGATGGAGTTACAAATTAAAATTTTTTGTAATTAAATTTATTCAGAAAAAAAATCTTCTCCTTTCATTCCGCTGGGATTCGAACACCAGATCAACTGATTTCCGTTCAGGTGCTCTAACCATTGAGCTACTAGAAAGATCGGAGGAAGAATCATTTTTTTTCTGAAATACGCTTTATTATGCAAGATGTTATATACAAATCAATTTTTACTAGTGTGAAAGGATTTCTTTTTGAATCTATCGTTGCCATCTCCGATGATAATATAGATTCCTATTAAAAATTGATTTGTATATAATATCTTGCATTATAAAGCGTATTTCATAAAAAAGGATTCTTCCTCCGATCTCTCTAGTAGTTCTGTTTGAGCAATGATCAGGCATTTTATTGCTAGTGGAGCGTATTGGTGTTTAAACAATCACAGCCAAATTTTACTTGCAAAGGAAAGAGTTTATTCTATTGCATAAAAATCCTCCACCTGAAGAGTGGAGGAAAAGCCGAGATTCAAATAGCGATCACAAAAGTAAGTCAGAAATTACAGACCTTATGAGAGAATGTACATCTATTGGGATGACAACCAGTCCGTCACACTTTAATCCACACAATGGCAAATAGA
Organism: Andricus curvator; assembly: GCA_932195095.1. Taxonomy (NCBI): domain Eukaryota; kingdom Metazoa; phylum Arthropoda; class Insecta; order Hymenoptera; family Cynipidae; genus Andricus; species Andricus curvator. Next base: position 280,079 of record CAKNYM010052843.1, read on the forward strand.
CATAATCCAACACAAGAGTCGTTCATACTCACAAAGTGGAACCTCACACGACGAAAACTTAACTTGAACTGAACTCTGAAGAAAATAATAATTATATAGTAAAAACAAATTCCTTACTCAATTACATATAAAATCGTGGGAAAAGGTTCCATTCTACCTGCTCGGCGCTGACCTTCGAGCTACGCGCAGAGCTTACAGTTTTATTTCATGTGCAGCCCCTTTTCCGAATCCTAGCGGAGTGAAAGGAGAAGATCTTTTTTTCTGAATGAATTTAATTTAAAAATTTTTTAATTTATAACTCCATCTAGTCTGAGGACTTTAAATATTTTCTGTATTAGAGGATATAACTTTGATCGATATTGTATATTTCCATTTTCACAGTGTGTGTGAAAGGATTTCTCTTTTGATCGATCGTTACCATCTCCGATGATAATACAGATTCCTAGTAAAAATTGATTTGTATATAACATCTTGCATAATAAAGCGTATTTCAGAAAAAAGGATTCTTCCTCCGATCTCTCTAGTAGCTCAATGGTTAGAGCACCTGACCGGAAATCAGTTGATCTTGTGTTCGAATGCCAGCGGAGTGAAAGGAGATATTTTTCTGTATAAGTTTAATTTCAAACATCTGTAGTAATCCACATTTAAAGTTTAAATATCTACACTTTTGAAGATTCACAATAGAAAAATATTGAACTTCAAAGATGTATAAATAAACATTCCTCAACGTGGATGAATTTGATAATCAAAAGTCGAGCTTTCAATTAAAAATCTTTCCAATGAAAGAAATTTCAAATGTAAGTTTGAAGACTTCCATATTTAAAGCGCGTAGTAGAAAATGAGTCTATTCTAAAGGCTTTTATCTAGCAGTTCAATCATAAAGATATAAAATTGAACGTTATTCAACTTGACAGATTTTCCATTGAAAAGTCTTCAATTGTTGACAGTGTAATTAACAAAATTGATTTTTTTCAATACTTATAATTTTTTATATGTGCAACATATGTGCATGTATAAAAAAAAAGAAAATTCATAGGAACTTTGAGTAACATCTGAGACTCCAAATATAACATTATACTGTTTTGATGTTTTTTCACGAAGTAACTGCAGTTGTAATTATGTCCTTTTCCAGAAATATTGCTAACACTGCAACTAATTTTTAATAAACCCAAACTCAGATAAAAATTATGATTGTGTCGATCTAACGTGACGAGAATTTTATATTATAATTCAAACTAAAGGATTTCTATTTAATCACAACAATTCCAAGCGGAACGATATATTTATAAGATGTCAAACTGACGCATTCTGATAAACTGTTAACTGGTTATTAGAAAAAAATCAAGATACTAAAGTACGCGAAAAGTGAACGGAACCACAGGAGCTTCAATTTTGACAAAGTTGAAATGACAAAATTTGAATGAATTTGAAGATCATTTTATATTTTAATTTAATAATTGCGTGAGAAAACAATATTTTCCCCTCTTTTTTCTGTGTCTTTTGTTAATTTATTCAAATGCTATAGTAGATATTATATTTAAAATAAATATCAAAATTCACCTATTTCTATTCCTTCTTACAGAATCAATAAGTTCCGTAGAGCCAGTACAGACGACTTTGGCGCAATTATTCCCTGAATATGCGAGATACGGTTACCTGCCTTTTGTCAGAATATTTACAATTCCCGCAACTACTAGCCCTACTGAATTCACACATATAAATAATCACATTCTGCTTCGTCCAGACCATGACACCCGTTTCTTAGCAAGGGGCAATGTCATCTTTGCATGGAAGGGACATGATAGTTCAGGTGATAATGACCCGTACAAAGAGTATATTGCACCGCTATGGCGATTAATGGAAGGGCTACCACATCCAAAACCTTGGGTATTTGACACAACTAGTAACCGTTGGGTATCTCTGTATGAAAATGAATTTGACAAATTGGGCTTTGGCAATATTTTGACACTTGTTGCAGTGCAACAACAAACCGCTCGTATATACAGGCTAACACATCGCAATCCAGCTGTTAACGCACGAGCACACCATATTGCATACTTAAGAGCAAACCATGCAATAGACATGTTACAAGTCACTGAAGCCGAAAAAATACATAACGGACTAGAAGACGTTGATGAAAGCCGTACATTAATCAGGACAAGATACATAGAGGCATATAATGTTGTATTTGAAGAAATTGTTCATGAATCTGGATAGTACTTTGTTTATACGTCACAGTTACAGATATAGGCAATAGATTATACTGTTCATAGCTTTATTCTTCAATAAAAATAAAAATTGAGCCCACGTATCAAACACATTCAGACATCGCATATTCTTGCACACTTTTAACAACGACTTCATGATATGTACACAGAAAAAACTTCATATCGTCTGCTGCAACCAGCAACACGTCGCATCTTTACATCCAAACAGCGTCACTCAAAATGTAACTACTGACTGATTTCTTTCGTTGTTCGTTTTCAAATCTATAATAGTTTGCTCGGACGAGCAATTTCACCACCAATTTTGAAAATACAGCGGTTTTTCCAAGCAAATTTGACAACTCCTAAACATCGCCACGGTCTTTAAAGATAAATAGTAGTCTATCGGATATGACAATGCGAAGTTTCCGACGGAAAATTTCCAACTTAAAATTCTAAGCAGGGATGGGGAAGTGTAATAACTGATGTATTTTACATGGTCGCTCAGTTTTATTTTACTGCGTATTCTACGTAGAAGAATTTAAAATCGTGCAGAGTGGAATTAAAATTCTCTCCCTCTCTGTCTATTTTACTTACGTCCTTAACAAATAACAGGGTCATTGATTTGTATGGTGATTCGCTACGTACCACCTTCAAATTGGCTCCACAGTTTTAATCATCATAGCCCGCATTACGACTCATTTACACCTCTGTTAAAAAAACTCACTTCCTCTCACTTTAACGTGTGAGGATAGTATGAATTTGTAGAATAATAGCTTATTCCACTGGTTTCACTTTTCTTATACTTTACACCAATCTCGAATCTCCGTTTCGGCAATCTTACCTCAAACAAATCAAATTCCTACACTGGATTTGCGAAGCACAAATTACCATTGATTTCGCTACATGAGCTCATGAGTAGGCGTACCAGAAGCTAGTAAAAATAGACGTCTATCGCAAATTCGGTGCAGAAGTGTGCTTTTTTGTAATAGATTGCCAAAAAGGAGATTCGGGATTGGTCCAAAAGTTAAACGTGTAACAAAAGTTCAACCAGAGGAATAAGCTATTAGATGAACTTAGCCTATTGTCACATGTTAGAATGAGAGGAAGAGAACTTTTCTAGGAGAGATGTAAATAAGCCTTTAGATCGAGTTACCTAGGGCCATTGGCGTTCACGACAATTCGCTCTGAGCTCGAAGGGGAGCTCAACCTCTTTATAGGATATAATCTGACGTCTATGCAGTCTCATAAATTTCATTGGTTGAGCTCCCCTTCGAGCTCAGAGCGAATTGTCGTAAGCGACACGTGTTTCAATTCGGTACATTGTGCCACGAAGGAATAATAAGGACTGGTATCACCCTATGTGTTTGGTGAGCAGAGGTGGGACGAGCGACGTCCAAGAATTCGTTAATGCTTGCCACGTACGAAAACTTGAAAGCAAGATCGTGCACATGCGCAGAGCTGTTTTCGCCGTCACGTGTTATACCCACTCCTCTATGTTATATCTGGATATATTTTGACATATCGATGCATATGAAGGTTATGTTAAAAATATTTTAATGTATGTATTTAATAATGTATGTATTTAATATATGTATAATGTTATGTATTAAAATATTAAAAAATAGTTTCAAAAATGCGTTATTGTAAAATTTGTATTGATTTACTGTAAAATCATCATCTAGAGCCAAAACACATTATTTTTGGACACTACTTTCTGAAAAATTGTCTAACAAATGTACAAAGATAATTAAATTTAATTAAAATGAATCGTTCCTGTCCTTTCCGGAATTTTTCGATTTCCCGAAAAATTTCCGACAGCGTCGAAATTGCCCGGAAACCGGGAAACTTCCGGGTCATTGGCAAGACTGTTCAGGTTTACTTTTGAGGTAGAGTCTCATAGGAGTGTCGAAATGGGCGCAAAACGCAAAACGTCAAATCACTAGACATGTCCGCCGTTGAAACTGTTTCTGTCGATTAGTACGAGTGGGCTGAAATATCTAGAGATTTGACGTTTTACGTTTTGTGCCAAGTTTGACGCTGGAATCTTCGGCATCTAGTGGAAAACTTCGATGTAATGGCGGCAAACTAGTCTCAGATTCGTATTCTGCGCACCAAGATACATAAAACATCATGCCTGATCTTTTTCCAGCCGATTTCAATAACAAGGGTTATTTCATACCCGACAAAGCTGATTTTATAGTGAATTTTCCGCGTCGAGGGGACAATCCTGACGCGCTCAGGGAAAGCTGATGTCGGATTCGTGTTCAGCGCCCCAAAATACGTAAAAATATCATGCCTGATCTGATAGTTGATAGTTGTAATGTAGGCGGGGGGGCCGGGGAGGTCCCACCCCTGGCGCTCAAGCTATAAAGCCTATTGTGCCATACCCGTGTTTATTCTCAAGGCAGTACTACGAATCCGGGCATCATTCGCCGAGTGTTTTTTGGATCTCGGTGGGTTTTCGTTGTTATCAACGTTCTGAGATTATACCTCTCAGGTGCCAGGCATACCTATCGCACAGTAAATGACGTCCTCCTTTGTTGATCAGGCAAAGTAATCCTCACCCAATCTGCCATTCGGCAGCCTCCCTAGCAGGCTAGGGTGTACGGAGCGATCCCTCTGAGGTCATCAGGTAGATGCACAGATTCGAAGCACTGGCCTGGTGTGTTATGTAAGTGTATGGGTGTGTTTGTTCATTACTCGAAATCGGCCAGCGAACATCGAGCGTGGTGCCTCCTATAGGAGTCCCCAAACGCAAGAAGAACGCTGACTCATTTTCGAGTCTTCACAAAATCGGCTTCGACCTCCAAGGCTAGTCCCCTCGACATGGAGCCCCACCTTGGTACGATACCAGCTTTTTCTGAGGGGACCTACAGTTTAAGGTGGGTTCCGAACCACCGAAGCCTCGGTAGAAGTACATAGAAAAATTTCCAATGGTACCGGCTCAGGGATCGAACCCCAGTCCGCCTGCACGGAAGCCTGACGCGCTATCGTCTGAGCCACCGAGGAACTATCATGCCTGATCTATTGTCAGATGATTTTAATACCAAGGTAATTTATACCCAGAAAAGTTGATTTAATAGGGAATTTTCCGCATCTAGGGGGAAATCCTGACGTGCTTGGGAAAAACTTATGTCAGATTCATGTTCAGCGCCCCAAAATACGTATAGGTACCATACTCTGATCTCTCGCACAACCGACGTTTTTTTTTTTTGGGTCTGCGTTATAAAATAGGAATGGTTAACATTAGAATGATTTCATGCTAAAAAAATTCAAAATTATTTGTATTTCATTTAGAGAATCCAAAAATACTTGACCGACTATAAATTCGCAACACTTGAAATCGCAGTTTAAGATTCTCTCTTCTCTACAATTGAGATAAATTGTTCAAAATTAAACAATTTCCAAGTGTTAACCTTAACAATTAAAGTTTTTTGAGAGATTAGAAATAAAGTATTCAATTTGGATGGTTTTTGCTTTGTTATTGTATAATTTTCAATATTTTCCGTTTGGAAATTTATACGCTTAAAGTCGTAAAAGCATTGTTAACTGGAATGTTTAGGTCTATTTGGCTAAAAATTTCATGTTTTTAAAAAATTAAAACGCTTTTAAATTCAAAACCATTAGAGTGAACTGTTAAAAATTTGAAAAAAACGTTAAACTTCAAAAGTGCAAAAATTTCAAGCTATTTTAAACCTATAAGCTTCAAATTTTCGGGCCGATAAATTTTGACTCTCAAATTGAAAGAAAAAATGTAATTCCTAACTGTAATTTTAAAAAACGTTATAAAAATCTTTAGAAAATTCTAATTTTAACTTATCTGCTCTTCAAATTTCTAATTAATTTAAATTCTTTCGACAAAACATGTAATGGTTGATATTTTAGCCAAAAAAGACGAATATTCAACCAAAAAGGATGACTTTTGAATAAAGTTGTTAAAGTTTTAACAAAATAATTACATTTTCAACCAAAAATATGTATTTACAACCAATAAGATTAATTTTATACTAAAAAGACAAATTATCAGTTAAAAAATTAATTTTGAACCAAAGAAAAAACTGATTTTCAATCAAAAAGTTTAATTTTCAACAACAAATTTATTAGTTGAATTTCAACTAAAAACGATAAATTTTCAGACAAAGATGTAATAGTTAAATTTTCAGTTAAGAAAGTTAATTTTCTACTCAAAGAGATGAATTTTCAATAAAAGTGTTATACACTGAAAGTCCAGTTATCTCTATTTTGTTAAGAATAAACAATACGAATTTATTTAGTTTCCTCAAAACTTCAAAACTTAAAAAAAATTTGAAAAATAAAAGCGTTATACTACAATCAAAACCAACACTGTTAAAAATGTTTGCAATTTTAATATACACATAATATACATTTGCATAATAAATCTAAAACCTAGGTATACGAAATCGCCATTAGGAGACTATGTTATTAAATTTCATATACCGCATATTGATCATTTATCGGAAAAGTCATATATTTGCACTTTACACAAATTAAAAATAATTTTGGCAGCAATTTTCAATTATAAATGATCAAACATAATATTTTCTTCTAGATAAATATAAATTTAAGGTTATTACTTTATTTTTTAATATTTGACAAGATCTGAAGGCATCAAAGAACTTGTTGTTTTCACGCACTGTGTTTTACCGACTTTAATTTAAATGTATATTAATTTTACAATATGATGGTATATTAAAATTAATTTACGATATATGCAAAATACTTTACTCACATGTATATTAAATTTCGATTAGATTTTTTCAACAGTGAAAATATAGTCTTGACAGCTCTATAGTTTTTTTTCGTCTATAATAGGGAGATTTTTCATAGCGTTCCGTAGCTTACGGTAAATGGCAAAGTCACGTGATGATATTTCTGCGCATGCTCTGCGAGTTTAGCGTTACTGCTTTCCGCTATCCGACGTTCGTATATATACAATGTTTATGGAAATATTGAATACCTTTCATTAATTAGATTTATATTTTCCTGAAAGAAGCAAATCACATTTGCCACAAACTTGTGTGGCTTAATTCTGAATTATAATTTTTAATTATTAAACTTATAAATTATTGTATTTATAAATAAATACATGTACACCGAAGCACTGTGCAGGTGTACAAAGTACTCAATCGCTAATATTTAGCTATGCTACCGATATTGTAACATGCACTATCACGCTCGTTAATGCCGTGGATAGCGCGCGCATTTCTATAAAGTCGCGTTCAGTATTATGCTGAAACATGCAACTGCGATTGTAGAAGAATAAAAATACAACATTTTTGCTGTCAAAAATCTTGGTTTCGTAAAAAACCAGGCCATTTTGCCTATTTTCAAGAAAAAACCAGGACATCAGGACAGACCTCGAAAAAAGAGGACATGTCCCGAAAAACCAGGACGGATGGTAACCCTACCAAAACTATTTATAAGATGATTTCCACTTTTTCCAGAAAGTCCGGTCAGACAGTCAGATGACGGGAAATCGGTCAGACGACCGAAGCGGTCGGCGTCATTTGACGTCACTTTTGAACAACTTTTGCCTACCTGATCTACCTGATTCTACCAGGGTACAGTCCCATGGAGTACCATCTAACAATTACCACAGGGCGCACTTCCATGGGACTGCGCCCTAATTGGTCAAAAATATTCATTTCATGGTATAATATGGCGATCCAAGATGGCCGTACGCTGGTACACAAACATTAGCACCAAAATTCATGAGGCTAACAGATTATTCCACCGGTTGCACTTTTCTTATACTAAGAGAAGGTTTTGCACCGATCCCATAGCTTCTGTTGCACCACCTTATGATCACGTGTAGTGAAATCAATTACCAATTTTCATGCACCAGTATTCGACGCCATGTGAGTTTGACGAAAAAATTTTTAAATACAGAAACAAAATTAAATACAAAGACAAATGCAAATACATTTGCTAACGGGAAGCAAAGTGCTCGTGAAATGAGCACCATATAATTATAAATACAAATAAAGTGGAAACACTTGAGAACGAATTCACGGATAGTTTATTTTGAATTCCAATTCGATGACCCCAAAACCCCTTTCATACGACAAATTTACGTTAGTGGAAATCATTCATGCCATGAAGGTTCAAAATAGATAATTCAGTTGCATTTTTCTCACAAACAGGAAGTCCTAGGCTGATTTCCTCGATCAGAAAAATGTACAAGTCTGAAGTGCTTAATTATTAGAGAGAATTCGGACAAAGATTACCCGTCGCGAGTCAGTCAAAATCTGATCTCTGAAATCGATGGTGTTCGCGGGCTCCAAGATCGCGCAGCGATCCATACCTCTCTCGCGCAATCCTACTCCCAGTCACTCACATGCATTCAGCCAATCATAATATGAATTTACACCCCCCTACTAACCAAAAATGACGTAATTCCCACGTCAAACGGTGATGCATCATTCCAACTGAGATCTTGAAGTTATATTTCATCATCATAACCAACCCCTTCCAATTACTGCCTTTTGAAATTGAAAATAAACCACGTTCTCTCATTTCCATCTCACTGTCAATTTAACTTAAGACAAACCTGAAATAAACAACATTCTTAAAAAACACGTACAAAATATTAAATCAAGTCAATATAAGAGTTTCGAAATTCCTTAAGCAACATAGTCGGTTCGCTTTCGATAATACCAAGTCTCTCTCTTTCTTATTCATTTCAAAATTCAAATTTGATTTATTTAATAATTTGATTATTAAATCTTCATAATCATAGAACCATTCAGAATTTCTACATTCAAACAATTCGCGCTATTTTCATCGTCCAGGAGGTGCTGCCACTAGCGGGCAAAGTAAAAGCTAAAGAACAATCACCGATTGTTACACTTCCCTCCTTAAAGAAAAGTCGCACCATAGCGCGGCTTTTATTAAATTTTGTTATGTGAGAAGTTGTAGGCTCCGGAAGCTACGATCATGGTTCTTTAAAAGCAACCAATCCCGACGCAACTGGAACGTGTACGTCATCCGCTTCTGCTCCTTCTGTCCTAGAAGGTAAGCAAGAGCGGGAAATTTACGCGAGAAAACATCGGGCAACACTGTTCCTTGGAGTCAGGTCTCTAGCCGCGGATGATCTTACGCGGCAGACGGGACAGTTGGAGATGAAGTTTCACCTCTGGATACTTTTTTAGAGCTACCAATCTTTGTAGAATGTTATGAGGAACAGTGTTGACGGACCAGATGAAGTGATCCCAGAAGAACAGCCTTTTGCATCCGGTTCGCGATGGAATGAGCCTGACGCTGGCAAGCCGGAATCTTGTTGAGTTGGCTAATAAATGAAGCTTTCATACCGCCAAGACAGCCGATTATGAGAACTACAAGATGGACTTTGAAGCCTTGGTAGAGCCTGCTCAGCTCGAAAAGAAGTGCTTGATATTTCGCCCGTTTTTCTTCCTCCTTTGCCGTGATATTACCATCGGCTGGTGCCGAGAATTCAATCACGAAAATGATCTTGTTCTTCAGATCTTGGAGGACAATATCAGGCTTCGTAGCACTGATACGTTGAGTGGTCGAGAATGAGAAATTCCAGTAGATCTTACACTGAGCATTCTCCACAATGGACTCGAGTTCCCCCTGGGCGTATGGCAAGACGGGCAATAGATCAACACCATAGAAGTGCCTCAGATGGTAATATAACACTTTTAGAGCTGCATTGTGTCTCTCTATGTACCCGTATCGTGCATATTTTGAGCATCCACTGAGAACATGTCCAAGTGTTTCTGGCTCTTGCTTGCACGCTCGGCAGTTGGTATCGCCTACAGGTATATTCATTATGCGCTCGCGGTAAACTAAGGTGTCTATAACGCCATCTTGACAGGCAAAAAGAAATCCCTCAGTCTCCGATTTTAATCCAGCAGACTTGAGAAACATGTTGGACAGACCCATCGAGAGCTCTTCTCTACGTATAATGCCGTAGAATTTACCATGAAGGGGCTTGTCAGCATGTTCTCTTAGTAGAAGCGTATGTTCTGCTTCCTGTACACGACTTTTGAGCACCAAAGGTGTTAGTGATGCTAGGCCATGCGTAGTATCGCTGGAATCAAATGGGAGGCCAAGCTCCTCTGCGGCCCTATCTGCGGCACGATATAGAAACGCCGCAGCATTGACGACTTCATGTTGATGTACTAGTCGCATAAGAAAATCTGTGCTGTTTAGAACTGAGCAGGCTGTAGCCAGAACCGTTCTGCGATGAAGACACTCTAAGCTCAGCAAGCCTCTACCCCCTTTATCTCGAGGGAGGTATATTCGAGGTACGGAAGATCTAGGATGATGACTTCGATGAATTGTCATCATCTTGCGTGTGCTTCGGTCAAGTTGCTTCAACTCATCGACGTTCCATTTTACTGCACCAAACGTGTAGAGCAGTATAGGAACGGCCAGCATATTGGTCGCCTGGATCTTATTCTTTCCAGATAATTCGGAAGCCCAAATTTTTCTGAGAATTTGGCGATACCTTTTTCCAAGGGCCGTTTTTAACGCAAGCACATCATGGGTTTCCGCTTGCGGTATTCCAAGATATGTATATGTTTCTCCAATACCAAGATGTTGAATGGTATTTCCGCCGATGAGTTGAACATCCTGATCGTGACCCGATGATGTAGTTTCTAGTCTTCCTTGGTGTAGGTGGACGCAGGCACACTTGTCCAGTCCGAAGCTCATGCCAATCGCTTTAGAGTACCTATTTACCGCCTCCACAAGGATGTTAAGGTCCTCTTTCGAGGAGGCAAAGAGTTTAAGGTCGTCCATGTATAAAAGGTGGTTGACCTTATATTCTCTTTTGTTCGGCGGGCCACATAGGTATCCAGAGCTTTTGCCTCGGAGCACAATAGAAAGAGGCAAGAGGGAGATGCAGAAAAGTATCGGACTTAGAGAGTCTCCTTGGAAGACTCCCCTCTTATATGTGATATAGCTTGTAGTCACTTGTCTTTTGTCAGATGTTATGACAAATCTTGTCCGCCACAAGAGCATAAGCTCTTTTATGCATCTCACTATTTTTGGATGCACCTCCATGCATTCAATGAGCTTAATAAGTAGCTCATGGTTCGTGTTATCGAATGCCTTACGGTAGTCAATCCAAGCCATGGACAGATTGCGTCGATACCTGATCGAGTCCTGGGTGATACATCTGTCTATTAACAGGTTCTCCCTGCAACCTGCCAGACCTCTCTTGCATCCACGTTGTTCAACTATTGCACTCCATACCGGCTCGATAGTTGTTAATATCCTCTCTTTGAGGATGCCAGTGAATAGCTTGTAGCTGGTGTTTAAACAAGCTATGGGCCTGTAGTTCTTTGGACTTGACAAATCTCCGCTCTTAGGAATCAATACCGTGCGTCCTTCCACTAGCCACTGCGGGACGGGTTGTTCTCCGTTTAAGAAAGTTGTAAATATACGAGCTAGATGTTGGTGCGTAGAAGTAAACTTCTTCCACCAAAAGTTGTTGATTTTATCTGGCCCTGGCGCTGAAAAGTTCTTAGTTCTAGCGATAACTTTCTTCACTTCTTCAGCAGTAATTAGTGGACACTCTTCCTCTGGACCTTGTAACCTTTGCCTTTGGCAAAAGTTACGAAAGAGTGATATATCTGAAGCCTCTTCATTTAGCTGATAAGTATCTCCATATACTTGTTCCCAGAAGACTTGAATCTCTTCTCGACTAGGCGGATTTTTAACGGCACATGACGTTTTATTGAACAGACGGGAAGGATGAGTAGAAAAGGTGAAATTTTCCTGAATCCACTTTACTCGCCGTTCAAGGCGCTGTTTCGCTGTTGAAAGAGATCTTATTTTTTGCGTCCAGTGCTGCTTGATGGTCAACAGTTTACACTTGTTCAGCGTGTGATTTGCTTTCCTCAAGTTTCGAGCAAGTGCCCTAACTTTTGGAGTGAATTTTTTATTCAATGTTATGTAGCTAATCACGCACTGAATATTTGATGCATGCCGTCTCGCCGTTTCAATTTTGAATTGAAGCTGTGCAATACGCTCGCGAGTCTTACTCAGACGTACTGAAGTTTCGTTACTTCTACTGTCGCTAAGCAAGGACACCGCCTTCTCGTAAACAACGCAGTTATTATTATTATTATTATTATTATTATTATTATTATTATTATTATTATTACACCTGAAACTTAATTATTACTTCAACAAAAATAGTTTCCATGGTAATACTCCAAGAAATGGTTATTACGTTTAAATTCCGCGAGGTTTGTCCGTGCGCTGGACTACTACTCGAGGTAGCGTCCAGTTTTGACCAATAGGCATCGAGTGCTTTGGCATACTATTGGTGGAGAATCTTAATAGAAAAGTGAACACTCAATCGCAGCGTGCATCATGGACAATTCTATTTCAACGGAAAAAGGTAGGTACTACATACTTCTGTACTTCTAGTGCTTACAACTTAGCTGAGGTATCCCTTCTTTCATTTCTTATTCCTAACCAGGCTCGGTCAACTCTGTACAGCGAAATGGCGAATTTTTAGGACTTGGGCGCGGGGACAGAAAGGCATTGAGGGGTGCGATATTGGTTCTGTGGCCCATCGCAGATTTCGCTAACTTTCAACGCCAACGGGTGGGGCGAAGTAAAAATCGCGTGCGCGGAAAATTGTTTGTTGTGGCTTGTGGCTGTGATTTTGTTGGTTATGTAGTTCCGTACTGCAGTCCTTCAAATAAAGGCAAAATTAAGTGATTAAGAAACGTAAAATGGGAAATAGAATGCTAATTATCTTTAATTTCCTATTTTTCGTTTTTTATTTGCTTCATTTTGTCTTTATTATTCCTTTTTTGTTGAATTATTTTAGTATTCAACACATGTAAGGAAGGGGCATATACATATATAAAGACGAACACATGCAAGCGTCTGTAGTTCTCTGGCTCATCACAGATGGCGCGGAATATCGCCATTTATTTCCCACAGAGTTGACCGAGCCTGTTCCTAACCTAGTTACTACAAACGGTCATATCACGAAATGCTACGCCTCCTCATAATGCTGAAAATTCGTATATTTTGACCGATCTGTTATAAAAAAATCACTTTATTAGTGGTTACACACCACTTCTATGATGCAGGTAGAGAATTTTTAAGTGATCATACAAATATCTTTTTCTATTTAATAAGCAAGTTTCCTTTTATAACTTAAAGATTCCCTACGCATCTAATTTCTGCACGGACTCCTTTATTAATTTATCCCTTTTTGTATATATATATATATATATATATATATATATATATATATATATATATTACCTAAATTATTACATTTCGTAATTAAAATACTTAATTAGTTTCTATTTATCATAACCCCTAATATCAGAATCTAGTTAATAATTTAAACTTAAATGCAATGGAAATAATTTTTTTTTTTGCATTTTATCAATAAAATTTCCTTGGGTAAATTAATAAATATTAAATAAAACGAAAATGAATCCTATTTATAAAATATTTTTATTTAAATCCTAACTTATATGACTCACAAAGATTTTGAACATCTTTAAAACTAGTTTTAATTTTAAATCATCATTATTTTCTTTGTTTCCCATTTCGAAATAACCATACGGTTTCGTCTTAAACGTGTTTAAACGTGTTTTGTCTTTCGTGTTCTGTTATACGAGTCCAGTGATGACCTCCACCTTTTACCTCCCGCCGAATAGTATTGAAACAAGTGGGGGCTGCGTTTCAGGGTACGTCCCTTGTCTCTATGATACAATTACCGCGCAAGCACCATCACGAAGTATGGTGTCGGTAGTAGTTGGCATCGCGTTGCAACACGTGGTCACTCAAAATGGAGCCATTTCACGGTTTCCCTCCAATCCTCAATGGTTCCGCTATAATTCTCATGCCTGGCCTACATGGCAACATTTCAAAACTGCAATCCTAATGATGTGCGGAGACATCAATTATCAATGGCGTCTTGAAGAACAAGTCGCCACTCGTTATCAGGGTCGTGATGAAAGAACCGTTGATTTTCTAACCTGCTTGCAAGGATTATTTCTAAAATTTCAAAGGCCTGTTACCATGCACGAACAGATGGACAGAGCCCATCGCAATCTCAGACCGGATCTTCAAAGGTCTATTCGCCGCTTCGAGTTTTCTGATTATAATCAGTTAACGCTGCTTGCAGTTGAAGTAGAAAGAACGGCGAATTTAGATGAAGGTCAGCGTTCACCTCCTAACCCGGAAGATTCATTCTCCCTGAAAAGGCTTATGCCAAAAACCCTAACCTTTCTCGCGGAGCTGGTAAATCTACTAGTGGCAACGCATCGAGCAGTGCCAATGCCTCTCTTGAAGCCTTGGTGAGTGCATTGGTAAAGTTGGTGGATAAACTGGGAACCAAGGCCTTTTCTAATGATAAGCCTAATTCCGGAAGTGGCAATGAAGCCAGAAATAATAATAAATTCAGCCCCAAAACCAATAAGGGCGAAACTCACAGTGAGGAGGGCTTGGCGCAAGCCTCAACTAAGCCTGACTTCACAAGACGGAGTCCAACTCTAAGAAAGAGGGTCCAACCAAAGGCTGAACCACCCTGTTTCAATTGTTGTGGATCTGATCACGTTTGGAGAAAATGTGAAACTCGATGGGCCAAGTTTTGCCATAATTGTGGCAAGCACGGCCAAGTTAGACAGTCTTGCGGTTCAGCTCATTTTCAGGGAAACCACTAGCGGAGGGCCGTCTCAGGGTCGACACCACTCCTTTTAGTTCAAGGCAGACCCTAATTTCTGCTATCAGTGATATACCTGACTTAACCCTTTCAAATTCGACTATTAAACCTCAATTAACTCAGATCTCATCTTCTGAAACTCAGCCTGATTTGACTTTCAATCATTTAGCTTCAACTTATGAAGCGTAAGGGAGACCTCCCCACCCTCAGTTGCTCAATTGAATTCGGAAACCCATGTTCCCACTCGTTCTTCAAAATCGCTCACTCGTTCTAAATCATACCGAACTTGGAGTGCTGGACTTACCAAACTCTCAGATGTTCAGGGGACGAAGGGGCAGATCAATAACAACTCTTCTGAAACTACGCCTGATTTTCTATCAGGGATTGGTAGCAACTCGAGACCCTGCGTCAGTCTAACGATAGGTGGTACTGAAATCCATTCATTGCTAGATACAGGTTCATATAGAACTTACCTAGGGTCAGTAGGGTTACAGATACTCGGTTCTGGTGGTTATAAGATTCATTACTCGAAGGCAGGCGCTGTCATGATGGCTAATGGCACTATTGAGTCTGTCATTGGCGAGGCGTGTCTGTCGGCCACCTTCTCAGGAACCACTCAATCAATCAATTTCAAAATCATACCTGGGCTAACTGATACTTGCGTACTAGGCATAGACATTGCGGAAAAGTTCGGTTTCGTTCTAAATTTGCGTGACAAGCAGTTGTGGCTGGCTGACGAGCCGATCATAAAATTTACGTTTGGTCCCGCGGGCGAGAATGAAATCGACATTTTTAAAGGCATTGCATTGCTGGGCCAAGCGGAGAAAGTTCGGTTAGACCAGTTCTTGAAGGGTTTGATAAAACCGAAACCCGATTCCGTTCATGGCGGAAATCTTGGACCGCTCAAATTCCGCTCGATACATCTCAACCTTAGATCTGAACAAGGCTTATCACCAGATCCCTCTCAGTGACGATAGTAAGCCAATCACGGCTTTTAGTATCCCAGGAAAAGGGCTCTACCAATTCAAATGCATGCCGTTTGATATCACCGGGGCTTCAGCAACCCTTCAACGGTTGATGGACAAGGTCATCACCCCGGAAATGAGACCACACGTATTCGCATACTTGGACGACGTGATCGTCGTCGCTGAAGCCTTTGACGTGCACTTGTATTGGTTGGAGCGGACCATTAAGCGCTTAAATGAACAGGGCTGACGCTCAGCCCAGACGAGTGTAAATTTTGTCAAACGGAAGTAAAATTTCTGGGATTGAGGTGAACAAAGATGGGTTGTTAGTAGACGACGATAAGGTCCGCCCCATACTTGAATACCCTCAACCCAGAAACGTTAAACAAGTCAGACGTTTCGTAGGTGCTACGTCCTGGTATAGGCGTTACATCAAGTATTACGCTAGAATCTATGAGCCACTCACTCGGCTAACCAAGAAAAATTATAATTTCTCTTGGGGAGACGAGCAGAAAGAGGCATTCCAGACTCTAAAAACAGCCTTGGTGTCATCGCACGAGCGTGTGATCGGATACGCTAGTCGAGTGATGTCCAAAGCGGAGCAGAACTACTCGACAACCGAGAAAGAGTGCCTGGCCGTAGCATGGACCATCAGAAAGTTTCGGTACTATCTCGAAGGGTACCACGTTTCACTGGTGACGGACCACAGTAGCCTCGGATGGCTATACAATCTCAAAAATCCGACAGGTAGATTGGCACGCTGGGCGTTGGATCTCCTAGAATATAGCTTCGAAATTTTCCATCGAAAGGGATCGATGCACCAAATGCCGGATGCACTATCCCGCATGTTTGAGGATGGAGAAATCGACCATATCGCAGCCATGATGCCTGTCGAGGACGAGTGGTATGCCAGACTGCGTGAGGCTGTGTTGAAATCACCCGGGAAGTACCATTGTTGGAAGGCGGTGAACGGAGAACTCCTTAAGTATCGGAACAATCCGCTGTTAGAGGACATCATAGACGACTATGATGCTTGGAAAATGGTGGTTCCGAAGAACCTCCAGTCAGACCTGTTGCATGCAGTGCACTGCACGCCAGAAGCCGGACATCTGGGCAGGGACAAGACCTACCATTGCGCAGCAATTCGATATTATTGGACTGGCATGTTCAAAGACATCACTTCTTTCGTTAGGAGTTGCGAGACATACCGGCTCAATAAACCTGAGCAAGCCCAATCGCGAGGGCTTATGACTCAACGGGTAGTCCAGGAACCATGGACCGTCGTGGGAACTGCCGTCATGGGTCCGTTTCCTTGCAGTAAAAAAGAAAATGAATACCTACTGGTATTCCAGGACCTATTCTCGAAATGGATTGAGTTGATACCATTGAAAAAGTCTAATGCGGAAAGCATTAACGCAGCTTTCTTAGAATTCATAGTTACAAGGTGGGGAACACCGAAGGTGCTCCACTCGGACAGTGGCACCGAATTTAATAATAACGCGGTGAACGACCTTGCGGTGGAGTTCGGTATTCGCCGTTCGTTCACACCACTGTTTCATCCCCAGGCTAATCCTGCGGAGAGAACCAATAGGTTTCTCAGAACCATGATCAGAAGTCATTCTGATCAGGTCATTTATTGACCAGGATCACAGAAATTGGGATCTCCACTTGAACGAATTCCGCTTCGCCTATAATACGGCTCTGCATGGCACCAACCGAGTGACCACAGTGTTTCTCAATTTTGGTCGGGAGCCCGTCTGCGCAAAACTATTTGCAGTTTAAGGGAGGGGGAGGCCGAGTTGCCACCACCTGACCTTCAAGTCTGGACAACTCGGATGGCGCGATTAGAGTATCTGAGAGAACTTATGAGCAAGTTCCGAGATCAGGCTTTTGTCAGACAAGCCAGATACTATGATCGCCAACATCGCGACTTGCGATTTAAGGTAGGCGATAAGGTTAAGAAACCGACCCAGGTGTACTCTAGCAAAAGTGGGCACGTAGCGGCGAAGCTGGCTCCGAAGTTCAGTGGCCCATTTGTCGCGGTGGAAATAATTTCACCAAACGTTTATAAATAACCCTCGCCAGAAGAACGACTGGCTGGAAGGTATCATGCCTCTCACCTTTAGCAGTACGTCGAGGACCAGGAGGACGAGTCGGATGATCCGGAGGAACAAGTGGAACTCGACCGACTATTATTCGACATCTCAGATTCAGGGCCAGCAGAGGAACTTGAGGATAGGGGAGAGGAAGTATTTCTGGAACCTCAAACTGATTTCAATTGGGCGTTGGGCAATGCGGAGCCCCAATCGGACTGCGAGCTAGAAACTAGGCAACGAGTTAGACTTCGTAACTGTTCCTATTCAGCCAAGAAAGCGCGAATGATAAAATACGTCTCGTGTGCGATCGCGTGGCTTCTTTTCTCTTTTAAGTATATTTAGAGAGAGAGAGAGAGAGGGAATATCGAGAATGGTTGTCTCATGAAACCCTCATTGATAAATGTTTCAGATAGGAAAATGGAAGATTCGACCGGCGAAGACGCGGCTGCGAGTGTGGCTTTGACGACGGGAGCATCTGGTTCCCCGATTGTGATCAACGTACAAATGACGCCGGGAACGGGGGCCATACCCAAGTTAATGGCACCCCAAGACTACTCCGGAACCCGGAAAACGGGAGCATCAGCACCCCAGCGCAGGACAACGAAGTCATGGGGCGAAGTCATGGGGGCCGGATACCACGCCCATCATTTTCACACCGGATGCCAGGCACACCATTACTACGCCGGATGCCAGGCCACCAGTACTACGCCGGATGCCAGGCGCCCGACATTCCATTCATGGGAATGGTCCAGCAAGGTCCATTCTCAGGAGGCATCATGGGAGCCGGATGCCAGGTATTTCCCTACCAAGCCAGGTGCCCCACCCGTACTTCGCAGAATTGGCCCACACAGGCCCGTATCCGACAAGGAACTTGAGTGAGATTGAAACGACAGTTGCGGCACGGAGTGGTGTACCCCACCACGAGGAGCAGTTGATAGCTCCGACGGCGAGCCAGGGGAATATCGTCGAGTCAGGCTCATCCAACAATGAGGGCGGAGAAGAGCCGAGTCATCGCGATCGGGTGGCTGAAGCGCAGGCACTGATCAACCTGGCCGTCATCGGAAGGGCGGTGCCACTATCAGGACCACCCTCCCCAGTGGAACCTGCGGTAGCGCAGCCACCCGCAGTACCACCACCAGCCGCTTCAGTAAAGAGCAGGGTTGCTCAGCAAACCGGGAATCGCCGAGCAGAGGCCGAAATGACTGAGCGGTTCAGGGCCAGGATAAGAAATGACGCTACTTTCAGCCAGAGGCGCAAACCGCCTACCATGTGGGGAGAGACAAAGGCCCGGAAGGGCCAGTGCAGCAAGTGCGGAGGCACTAAGCACTCATACCTGCGTTGCCCCCTTTGGGATCGCCCGAAGGAGTAGAGTGGGAACTCATTAACCCACTGTCGATTTTTCTTAAATTAGTTGTCAGCCCAGTGGGAGGGCCGATTTCTTTTTCCCCATAAATAAGAGTCGTTAAAACACATTGATTAGTTTTACTTTATTTACTGAACGTTAAGTTGATCTAGTTATAATTAGAATAAGTATGAATCTCAAATTAAGATGGTCGAATGGGAATTCTACTCCGGGAATTCCAGTAACTTTTAACTTTAGACCTTAAATGATATCTTCTACGGGCTTGATACATCCTGGAAAGCCATGCATTAAGTTGAAGGACGGGGCTCCTTCACTGAGAATACAATTCCCATTGACCCGATCAGGGAATTTGGGGCGAGATGAATCTCACGAAATCAAATAAAAAAACTTAATTTCATCTCAATTCTTTGTTTCGTATTTATTGGAACACCAATCAAGGAAGGTGTTCGGAATCAGGATCTGGCAATTATCAAGCTTCTTATGTATCAAGCTTATAATAAAATAAAAAATAAAATTCCATGAGCAAGGTGAGAGAATGGTTGCTATCTGGTGTTCGCCCCAGTGGGCCAAATCTTGTGAAATCTTGTGACGGGGTATTTGATTACCCGCACAAAATCATGATAAAGAATTGATAACCGAACCTAACCTGTAATTAATTTGACATCAAACAGTAGATAATCTACAGTTAAAAATTGGCAAATGAATTTTCGTAGTTTTTCGAAAACTACCTGGCGCCCTTCAGGCAAATAGTGCTGGGATATTTAGTCCCAAAATAATAGATAATAGATTTCAAATACTCGGAGGATTAAAAAATGAGTTTGGTACATAACTTGGCGCTTTCTTAGGGTGAATTTTCTGACTATTTTTAATTTTAAAAATACGCTGGTTGTTTTATTAATTCTATAAGCATATGGTGACATCATTTGTCAAATATCGCTGTTTGTTCTAGACGTACACGTATACAATGTTTTTGCTTTCGTGGCTTCAATTCACAAGGTTGAGTGAGATAGTGTCTAGGGGCCGTACAGGTACTACGTGAACCTTTTTTCGGGTGGGTGAGGCAGCAGGTGAGAAAGGGGAAGTCAGGAATTCAAAATCGTCTTCGTGGTATGTGGAGAGCCCACTAGGATATATATACAGAAGCATATTGTAGAAAAATTCTTCTTTACGTAAATCAGCATCATCTATTGTCATCGAGTATAATAAAAAAAGATGAAGATCACTGCCGGTACTATTTTACTCGCTATTGCCGTTTTCCTGGATTCTATTGGTAAATACACTCCAAGTCCCATATAATAACAGTTTCGGGAGTTGCCTTATACTGGCCTTGTTATTAAATCGGTACCCTCAAAACGTAAACAGTGAAGGCCGCCTGAATCGTTTCCAATTAGAATGCATGATATTGCGCAATATACTCGACAGAGTACTCGCGCACTGCGGCCCTTCCGAGACGAGAGTCATAACCGTCTCTCCCTCTGCGTGCTGAGAAACTGCCTGGTCCAACAGTTCTAGGAATTACAAAACCGGACCGGCTTCTATGGAACCTTGAGTTACGCAATTTTGAAATTGAAATATAAAATTATTATCAATGAAAAACTATTTTACATCATAGTGTCTATCCTTTTCTTCGAAAGTTATAGTCACGGAATGTCGCATACATCTTTAAACCAAGAACTATGAATTTTGAACAAAAAGTTCATTTTAAACCCAGCAGTAGAATGTTCACCTAAGTGGATTGATACGAATTTTTGGTGAAATGGTAATATTTGCAACCAAGGAAATCAATTTTTATCCAAAATTATTAATCATGGACCAAAAAGTGAAGTTTTAACGAAATTTTTAATCAAAAAAGGTAAACTGTTTTCGACAAAGCAGTGGTATTTTCAACGGGAAAAGATAAAATTTATGCCAAAAGAGATGAATTTTCAACAATTTCCTTAAAAATTAGGAAACTAGAATTATTTACACACCCAGCATAGTCAGCATTGATGGCTCGTGTCTCAGTTCGACGAAAATATTTGTGTTATTTTCAATGAGTTTTATTAAAAAATAAGTCACTTTATTCAATAATGTATCTATCACATTTAATTTCAATTTAGTAAAAATAAATAATTCAGGATAACTTGGCTGCTTCTTTAATAAAATAATGTTTATAAAAACGTTACGGATAGTAGAGAATGGTTTATAAAATAAAATAAGCTATTGTTATTTGGGATAAAATCCAAATTTCGACTTTTGTCTTAAACAGAAGACGCGAGTTTCTAACTTTTCAGAAAATGTTTCAATTTTGCATGCACTACTTTTCAGATTTGAGAAAGAGATCCAACAAATAAATTAACAAATATTTAAAGAGTGAACCTAATTACCAAAATTAAAGTTATCAATTAGAAAAGTAGCTATTTCCATATAATAAAAAAAATTGTGGATATTTCAGATTTTTAGAATCAATTTGAAATCTATTCATTGGATTGAATAGAAATTGAATAGAATTTAAGCGACATGATATGGAAAATTTCAATTTTTGTCGACTAAGAATTTACACAGTAGGTACAATCTAAAATTGTTTGTTTTCTTTCACGTTGGAGATGCGTGTAGGAGCAGAGAGATTGTATTTGAAACGAGTCTTATCAAAGTGTACTTAACGTTTGAAAAATACGTTGTTATAATACCAGATTTCGTAGAATTCATATTCTCTTAAATGAGATTTTAATTTATCTGATTGTTAGGTAGTCCAAGGTCCGCTTTTTGTACCAACCAAGTTAAAAACAGTTTATGGCTACATTATATTATTTTCAGCTAAAAAGATATACATTATTTTGACCAATTCCACTTAGACAATTTTCAAAAAGAATGATTATTTTCAGATAGTTCAGGAAATTTTCCAAAAGTATTATACTTCTGAATTGTGTCTGCTTAAAAAAAGAGTGTACTGATGTGTATTTCAGTCTTGGAAAATTGATCATTTCCAATGAATTATAATTTTGATTTAGAACAGGAATTTCGACATGGATTATGATTCTGATTGCGAGAAGGGTTTGTCTAACAACATTTCGAAAAACTGAAATTATAAAAAGATTAATTACGGAAAAAAATTACTATCTCAAAGCACAAAAACAACCCGTTGAACTATTCAGCATCTGTCAACTGCCCAAAAACAACCGTTCTCATCATCGGAAGTAACTTCTTTGTACGATCTACTAGGAAAACACCAATCGCTAACCATTTTTAAATATTCTCTTCAAAAAGTATTCCAAAAAACAGTCCTAGGTCCAAAATATCATTGAAAGTAGAACGCTTCTGAAGCATTTAAGATGAAATGTTAGAATACTTGCAATTTTATTACTTTAATTTATCACCAAGTGAAATTCATCTGATTTGAATAAGTTTTATTCTAAGGGCTTCAAACTTGGACACTATTTTGGAATTAGGATTGTTAGTTTGTGACATTAAACATTTGCACTCTACAACAAAAATTTCCATTATAAATAGAATTGATTTCTTTTCTTGATTCTTATAAACAAATTAATGGATCAAACTTACATTATCTGAATTCAAGGTGTTTGAATGCATTATTCATGCAGATCTGGTCGTTGAATTGCGTAAAATTAATAGCTTCTCACGTCAGATAATTACAAGAGAACGATTTTAATTGTTATAATCAATTGTCTTAAACAAATGATCCTATGTCGCATTTTTCTACTTAAAAGTGTCTCATCTGTACACGTGTATATTTCGACGTGCCCAGGTGGGCCCAAGCACAGGTGAACGGCCACACTGCACACGGGCCTAAGTGCCAAATCCCGGATTTTGCAAGATAAACAAAAAACTGTCTAACTTTCACGCAATTGATTTTGAACCAAAAAAAATGGGAAGGCGGTTCCTAGTACTGTTTGGCTTAATCGAACCGAAATATCATCCGAAAAGAACATCCTGAAAGAAGGATCCTTGTCAATTAAGAAGATAGAACAAGAAAGTGCTTTCGAGCTATCGGCGACCTCTATTTAGTCCCGAGAAGAGCGCTTTAAAAAAAACGATTTCCGGGAAAATTCTTGTCAAATATCGGCAAGTCCCAAAAAACTCACATTTTGATACCTACAAAGTTGCGTAACTTTTTTACTTTTTAGTTGAAAAAAAGCAAAAAAGTTCTTTCGAACTATTACTTAACTCTATCTAACCAGGGAAGGAACATCCTAAAAGAACCTACCACATCTGAGAAACCCCTTATTAATCGTGTTGCGCGCTAACAAAGAATCTGTTTAAGAATTATACAGTGTCAATATAGTGTCTGATTTTCGGACTTCTCAAAAATACCAACTTTGTTTTTTAGGCTCCAACTTTGCTAAAAAAGAGTTTTCCTGGAATTTTACAGTTTCAATAGACTCTCTGATGTTTGTTCCTTAAAACTTTAGTCTTGAATTTTTACATAAGGGTTTGATTTTTCAGACGTAGGGTTGGTTTTTGGAAGATTTTTTTTTCAGCATTCGAGAGCATTAAAAAAGCCCAACACTACATTGTACTTTGTTTTCCCCAGGTTCGAGTTTTTATGAAGGGGATCATTTTTTGTAGATAGGGGTAGTTTTTAATTTTTTTGTGCATTCGAGGGCCCAGGATAAGCCGAAAATTCTGGTGCAATTTGTTTTTTCCGTGTTTGAATTTTTACATAGGGGGCAGTATTATTTTTCGTACAGGTAGTTTTTAGAAATTGGTTGTTGGGTCATTCGAGAGCCCAAAAAAGCCCAAAATTTTGTCGGATTTGAAATTTAATTTTTTAAAATTTTTTTATATCCCAAAAGCATCCCAAAAAAAAGTTCAAGATTTTGATACAAAGAAATATATAAATTTTTAACAGAAGAATTGATTTATAAGCAAATAGTTGAATTTTCAACCAAAACAGTTGTATCCCGAGTCGAAGTTTCAAATTAAAAAAAATCTTTCCAACAGAAAAAAATTGCTTCCAAACTTTTTTCGACATTTTTAGAAATCTTAAAATTTTTTGAAAATTTATTTGAAGATTAATTTTTTGAAATTAAAAACACTTAAATACGTTTTAAGAAATCTTAAGAAAAGTTTTGTATTCCCTTGAAACCTTCTAAAATTCGTAAAAACCTTCAAAATATTTTTTTTTATCTACAAATTTTAATTTACCTTAAACTCATTATACAGCTTTTGAATCTAGTAAATACCTTTTAAATTTTTTTTAAATTCTACAAGATTGAAAAATTGCCTAAAATTCTTTCAGCTTTCTCTTTGACAATCTTAGAAATCTTTTTAAATATTTTTAAATATTCTGGTAAAATCCGGAAGATATTTAACCTTTTATATCGGAACCTTCAATAATCTACATTTAAAGATTAAATATCTACACTTTTGAAGATTTACAATAGAAAAATCTTGAATTTCAAAGATGTACAACTAAACACTACTCAACTTGGATGAATTTGATAATCAAAAGTCAAGCTTTCAATTAAAAATCTTCCCAATCAAAGAAATTTCAAATGTAAGTCATCAATGTTACATAATTTTAAACTGTAAAAGAAATTTGTAAGTCTCAATGAAATTTACATAACTTTTAATTGTAAACCTTAAACATTGTATAATATTCGTATGTACAAATTAAAAATATGAAAACTTCTTAACGTTGGAGATTTGAAATTTTAACTTCTACAATTTTAGAGATATACTATTACAAACTTTTGAATTTTAAAGATTTGTAAATAAAAAATCCTAAATTTGGACGATTTTGGTATTTAAAAATCGAGTTTTTAATCTTAAAGCTTCCAAATTAACGAAATTCCCAAAACAAATGATCAAGATCACAGAAACTTTTATTTTAATACCTAAAACTGGCAAGATATTTCATTTCATGTAAATTGTCAAAATTTGAAAAAAACTCAATTTTAAAGATTTGCAATTTGAAATTTCACAATTTCAATGATTTAGAATAAGTAGTGCTTTAATTTCAACGATTCGCAATCTAAATTTCTTAAATTTTAAGTATTTGTAATAGAAGACTTCAATATCTAAAGCGCATAGTAGAAAATGATGCTAAGTCAAAGGCTTTTACCTAGCAGTTCAATTATAAAGATATAAAATTAAACTTTATTCAGTTTGATAGATTTCCCATAGAAGCCTCGGTGGCTCAAAAGACAGCGCGTCAGACTTTCATGCAGGAGGTCTGGGGTTCGATCCCTGAGCCGGGTACCAATGGAAATTTTTCTATGTACTTCTACTGGGGCTTCGGTGGTTCGGAACTTACCTTAAACTGTAGGTCCCTCAGAAAAAGCTGGTTACGTACTAAGGTGTAGGCTCCATGTCGAGGGGACTAGCATTGGGGGTCGAAGTCGATTTTGAGAAGACTCGAAAAATGTGTCAGCGATCTCTTTGCGCTTGAGGCTCCTACGGGGGATTCTTGCTCGGCGGTCGCTGGCCAATTTTCGAGTAATGAACACACACACATGCTCTTACATAACACACCAGGACAGTGCTTCGAATCTGTGCATCTAACTGATGACCTCAGAGGGATCGCTCTGTCCACCCTAGTCTGGCCGTATCCCCTTTCTGCGGCCTGCTAAGGAGGCTGCCGAATGGCAGAGTGGGTGAGGATCACTTTGCCTGATCAACAAAGGAGGACGTCATTTACTGTGCGATAGGTATGCCTGGCACCTGAGAGGTATAATCTCAGAACGTTGGTAACAACGAAGCCCACCGAGAT
Organism: Andricus curvator; assembly: GCA_932195095.1. Lineage (NCBI taxonomy): Eukaryota > Metazoa > Arthropoda > Insecta > Hymenoptera > Cynipidae > Andricus > Andricus curvator. The sequence continues at coordinate 306,113 of CAKNYM010052843.1, forward strand.
CCAAAAAATACTCGGTAAAGATGGCCGGATTCGGAGTTCTGCCTTGAGAATAAACACGGGTATGGCACAATAGGTTGTATAGCATGAGCGCCAGGGGTGGGACTTCACGGGCCCCCCGCCTACATTGAAAATACAATACAAAATAGATTTCCCATCGAAAAGTCTTCAATTGTTGACAGTATAAATGACAACATTGATTTTTTTTAATTCTTATAAATTTCTATACGTGCAGCATATATGCCTGTGTAGAAAAAAGAAACTTTGCAGGAACTTTAAGTAAGATGAACCTGAGACTCCAAATATAACAATATGCTGTTTTAATGTGTTTTCATCAAGTAACTGCAGTTGTAATTATGTCCTTTTCCAGAAAGATTCCTAACACTAAAACCAATTTTGAAAGAACCTAAAGTCAGGTAAAAATGATGATTGTGTCGATCTAACGTGACGAGAATTTTATATTATAATTCAAATTGAAGGATATCCAGTTGATCACAACAAGTTCAAGCGGAAAGATATATTTATAAAATGTAAAACTGACGCATTCTGATAAACTGTCAACTGGGTATTAGCAAAAAATCAAGATACCAAAGTACGCGAAAAGTGAACGCAAACACAGGAGCTTCAATTTTGACAAAATTGAAATGACAAAATTTAAAATAATTTGAAGATCATTTTATATTTTAATTTACTAATTGCGTGAGACAAAAACATTTTTTTCCCTCTTCTTTCTGCCTTTTTTGTCCGTTCATTTGAAATTTCTAGTATATATTATATTTATAATAAATATAAAAATTAACCTATTTCTCTTCCTTCTTACAGAATTAATAAGTTCCGTAGAGCCAGAACAGATGACTTTGGCCCAATTATTTCCTGAATATGAGCGAAACGGTTACCTGCCTCCTGTCAGAATGATTACAAGTAATCGCGGAACTACAACGTGTATTGCATTCACAAAAATAGGTAATCACATTCTGTTTCGTCCAGACCATTACAACCCTTTCTTAGAAATGGGCCATGTCATCTTTGCATGGAAGGGATATGACAGATCAGGTGATAATGACCCGTACAAAGAGTATATTGCACCGCTATGGCAATTGTTTCCCTCGCTAGGACATGAAGAACGTTGGGTATTTGATAAAACTCGTAACCATTGGGTAACTCTGAATCAAAATGAATTTCACAAATTGGGCTTTGGCTATATTTTGCCACTTGTTGCAGTTCAACAACAAACTGCTCGTATATACAGGCTAACAACGGGCAATCCAGGTGTTGACGCACGAGCACATCATATTGCATACTTAAGAGCAAATGAAGCAATAAACATGTTACAAGTCACTGAAGCCGAAAAAATACATAGCGGACAAACATCTGTTGGTGAAAGCGCTACATTAATCAGGACAAGATACAGAGAAGCATATGAAGTTGTATTCCGCGAAATTGCTCGTGAATCTGAATAGAACTTTGGTTATACGCTACAGATATAGATATATTTAATAGTTTATAAATTTCATAGCTTTAATCTTCAATTAAAATCAAAATTCAGCCCATATATTAAACACATTCAGACATCACATATTCTTGCACACTTTTAACAACGACTTGCTGATATGTAATACTTATTTTCGAAAAAACCTGAATGCTCAGCTGATGTTACATAGGATGCCTTGATAATTATGAATAATTCATCAAGTCTACAAAAAAGAAAAAATTGCGGTTTCGCATGCAATATACTATATACTCTTAATCTGAAGTCCGCTGTACTATATACAGGTTTTACTGCGTTTTTCCTCGTGTACTACAAAAATATTGTAGGTGAATACTAGTGCAGATATCTGGGAAGATGGGCGCAGCCGCTGGGGTGTAGAATTAGTAGTCTTTTCCTGAGGGGAACCCGATTAATTGTGGATTTGGTAAAAATACGGGGCGTTTCGCGTATCGTATACCTGACTTGTGAGAAAAAAGAATCGTTCGAAATAAAAAAAAACTAACTGTGAAATTCTGAGAAATCAACACAAACCATGTATCATGTTTGCCTCCATGTTACCTATAAAGTCAGAAAAGTGTATTGCTGACGCGGAAAACTTATCAATTTATTGTTGTTTATTGTAATAAATGATTGGAAATAAAACAAAATTCACTATAATATTCTATTCTTCACTGATCCTGTCCAAATTAGACACGTGCTTTTTTTAATTTTGCATTCAATTCGTTTGTTTAGGCTATTTTTATTCGATTTAACGTAGAATTACTCTATTTGTAGGTTATGGTTCTATTCTTTGGCTGTAAAATTGAAGAGTGCATGATACAATTAACATTTCGAATTCTTTCCAAAATGATTTCACATTATCTTAAACAAAATTGTCATGTCGTCTAAATTGGTTCTCGTTCTAAATTATTCCAGTTTAGTTCCAAAACCTCATTTTCAATGAGTCCATATCATTATAAATACATTTTTCAATACGTCTCAATTCGTTCTAATTCGGAATTATTCCGCATAACTTTTAAATACAGTTTCTCCCCACAAATTTTCCATGCTTAAAAAATCATTTAGACAAATATAGGACGAATAGCATGTAATGGACTTTTCGATCAAGATCGAATGAGATAAAAATTGAATGAAAACGATAAAAATTGAATGAAAATAAATTTTGTTCAGATCTGATTCATCGGAATGGGAGGGAATGATTATCCTCCCCTTCTTTCTTTTTGAGACTGAGATACCAAAACTTTGTTGGCACAACGAGGTCTTTATTGTTAGATACAGTGCAAGGTCGTTACGAATTCCACTCTGGCTCTACTCCTTTTATTTTAAATCAAAAAATAAAAACGCCCATTCAAATTTCAGTAGCTGTTGCAATAGTTCAAGAAAATTAAATCATAGAAAAATTAAATGCAGGGGCAAAAATATTGTCATCTTTCGACACGCACAAAATTTCGTACCACTCTGCATTTCACAACCACCAAAAAACAACCCTTCTTCCCACAAAATAACCCTTGCATCAATCCCTATTTATTTTTACCTTCAGAAAGTATTTCAAAAAGCAGGTCTAAGTCGAAAATATCCAATAAGGTCTGGATCTCATAATAATATACAGGATAGCCGATAAACCACCCCTAGTAATTTAAACGAAACAATTTCTACTCAAATTTCTTAACAGCTTAGAAAAATGATTCAAGCAATGAAAGTAGAAGCCTGGTAAATTTAAAGCATTTAAGATGGAATAATATAAGTTGAACTTTGATTTATATTTTAGTAAATTTATTTGAGGCAGTAAAATTGTTTAATTTTAAAAACATCAGTTGACTTTGCTAACATTTTTTTCAAATAAAAATTTAAATTTGTTTATTTTTTTTAAATTATAAATATACTTGCAATTTTAGTACTTTTATTTATCACTAAGTGAAGTTCATTTGATACGAATAAGTTTTGTTCTGAGGGCATCAAAATTAGACACTAGTTTGGAATTAGGATTGTGAGTATTTGACATTAAATCGTTGGAATTTCAAATTTGATATTATTTAATTATTTAATTCTAAGAAATTACAATTTCGAACAACAAAACTTGAAACTTTCAATAGAAATGGTCTTGTATTTTCTTTTCAATTCTTGAACACGCTACCCTCGGAAATTAGCTACAGGGTTAGTGTGAGGGGTACTAAAAATCACTGTTCAAATTAAGACGCAACTAATCGTGCAAAAAAAAGCGATAAAATTGTTTGAAGAATCGTTGCAAATTCATGAGATTTTACATTCAACGGTCTCAAATGAAGATATTTTTTACATTTCTAAGAGAGTATACCACTTGAGAACAACTGTGATTTGATGACTGTGAATTCTCTTTTGTTGAAGCTCCTTCGACTTTAACGAACACATTCTCAGCACGTATCTTTTTTTGTAACTTGTGTCGTTTTTCTAAAAAATGATTTTTTTTGTAATTTTCACAGACTTCCGGATTTTTCTCGATGTAATCTTATGAAAAGTTTTGTATTTCTTGAAACCTTTCAAAATTCTTAAAAGCCTTCAAAATATTTTTTTAATGTTCAAAAATCCTTTTTGGTTAAACATTCAACAATTTGGCTGAAAATTAATGTATTTTGTTGAAAATTCGTTCTTTTTTCTGTAGAAAATTAATCCTCTTTTTTTTTAATATAACTTTTAAGGTTGAACACTTAGCTATTTAATTTAAGGTTGATCTTCTTTGTCGAAAAAAGATTGTCTTGGTTCGAGATGCATCGTTTTAATTGAAAATAATGTCTGACCTAAAACTTAACTATTTAAGTTTTGTTAAAACTTAACGTTCTTCAGCTAAAAATTCAACAATTTTTAGAGAATATGTATATTATTTCTACAATTTTTATTTGTTGTGCGACAATTTAATTGTCTTGTTGAAAATTTAAGAATTTTTTTTGAAAAGCCATCCGTTTTGGTCGAGAATTCAATTGTTTCATATACATCTCGTCATTTTGGTTTAAAATTCAACTATTTCGATAGAAAAATTGTTTCCTTTCTAGACTGCAAAATCCTTCCTGGTTAAACATCCAAGTACGCAGCTAAAAATCAAATTATTTTGTTGAAAATTCGTTTTTTTTTTTAGTTGAAAATTCAACCATTTTTAGAAAATGTATGTATTCTTTTACAATTTTTCTTTTTTTGTTGCAAATGTAATTGTTCGGTTGGAAATGTAACAATTTTATTGAAAAGCCAACCGTTTTGATCAATGAGAATGTAAGAAACAATTTTGTTATTATACATTTCATTAAAACCTGTGTCGTTATTCCATACATTTAATCTCTTTTTTTTTCAATGTTATTTTTTACGATTTAAACCAAAAATACACATCCTAGCGTAAAGTGGTTCTGACAAAATTTGTAGATATAATTTAGGCGAAAAAAAATTAAGGCTTGTGTCGTTTTTTCAAAAAGTTCATTTTTTAATTTTAAATGTATTTTTATAACAGAAGTTCATAACCAATTTGTAGATCTCTTTTGTTTGAACAACTTTTGTCTTTTCATTTTTCGTCTCTTGTGTTGTTTTTCCAAAAACTTATTTTTTTTATTTTCAATCTTATTTTTTACGATTAAAAGAAAATCTACGCGTCCTATCTCAAACCGATTAATTACAAATTTGTAGATCCTTTTTGGATAACCAACGTCTGCCCATTCATTTCTTTTCGTACCTTTCGTCATTTTTCAAAAAATTGAATTTTTTATTTTTAATATTATTTTTCGCCATTGAATCAAGAAATGTCAAGAAATGATTAATGGCAACAATCATTCTTTTTTTTTTTATTTTGTCCGAAAATTTAATTTTTTTTTATATTCAACGTTGTTTTCTACGAATAAGACCAAAACTACGCGTCCCATCAAAAAGCGATTCATAACAAATTTGTAGATTTTTTTTCGTAACAGATTTTTTTTTGTTCATCTTTTTTTTGTATCTTGCATAGTTTGACCGCAAAATGGAATTTTAGATATTTCATTATTTATTGTGATTTTTTTAATTTTGTTAATGCTATATACTCTTATAATTTTCTGATTATCGGAAAAAGCCATGAGGATAAATTGTTGGCCTTACTGAGTACTACGAATAACCGTACATGAAATTTTCAAATCTTAAAAAAAATGGTCTCAACAATTTTGAAAATGCTCTAAATTTTTGAATTGTTATCCAAAATGGATGGCTGATGAACTTTTCCTTTCTTATTATATCCTTATACCTATAGTGTGCCAAAGGGCAATCCAACCCGATAATTCTGTCGCAAAAACTATTTTTTCTGACTCAGGATGCCTCAAAACATCGATATTTGATCAAATCCGCAAAATTCATTTTTCACATAAAACCAATACCTTCTCACTGATGAGAGTGTAAAAAAAAATAATTTGTCAAAAGTTCATTTTTTTAGTTTGAAATTAATATCTTCAGTTCAAAATTAATGCATATTGTTGAAAGCTCGTCCTGTTTGATAGAAAATTAATCTTCTGGGTTAAAAATTTATTTCATTGGTTGAAAACTCAACTATGGATGACCTCTTATCAGACAAAAAAAAGTACAAAATGACATGCCTAGTATTTTTCCTCTTTCACCTTTTTCAGTTATCTCTGTGTTCGCGATAAAACTAAAGGAAAAAACCACAAGCCTTTCAATAATGACAATTATTTATTATTTTACCACATGAATCTATCGTAAAAATATGTGCAATAATTGAAGCTTTGATAGAAATGAGGTTGGACAAATAAAGATCTGTTTTTCTGGAACATTTCCTCAAACTATGAGCGTATATTGACATAAATTTTCAAATGCCGCTGTTTGTTTTTCAACACACAGGTATACAAGGAAATAGAATGAAGCGTCTCTGCGAAACTTTATTCTTAAATAAACGTGATTTTGTTTTTCTGGCTACAATTCACAATGTTGAGTGATATATTGTCTAGCAACCTACGATATACCACTTGAAGAATTTTTCGGGCAGATAAGGTAGGAGTTGAGAAGGGAGGGCGGGGGGGGGGGGGGGGGGTCAGGAAATAAAAATTGTCTTCGTGGTATGTGGAGAGTCCACTAGTATATATACGCGAGCATCTTTTAGAAAAATCCTTTTCTTCGTACATCAGCATCAACTACTGTCATCGAGTACAATAAAAAATGAAGATCACCGCCGGGACTCTATTCGCCGCGGTTGCCGTTTTCCTGGATTTGATTGGTAAATATATGTATAATAAAATAGTATGATATTTATTATTCAAGTTCACTAGGAAACAAACACGATTTTTTTTTCTCAAGCAATTTTTAAATTAAAAATAATATTAATACAAAAGTTTTGTACATCACAGTATCTATCTTTCTCTTCCAAAGTTGTAGTCGTGGGATCTCGCATACATTTTTTAAACAAGAAATATACATTTGCAACAAAAAAGGTGAAATTCAAACGAAAAATGTAATAATTGATATTTTCACTAAAAGCGAGTTCAATTTTGAATCAGAAATAGTTTTAATCTCCCAAAAAGACGGACTTTTAAAAAAATAGTGGAATCCTCAGCCGTAATAAATTAAATTCGACCAAAAAGTTACCTTTCTAGCGAAAAAAATATCAAATTTCCACCGAATGAGATGAATTTTCAAAAATATTTTGTGCTGACTCGAAAAGTTTAATGAAAAAACTTACCTGACATAGTTAGCATTGCTTTATTCACGCCTCGTATCTCAGCTCGACGAAAATATTTGTATAATTTTCAATGAATTTTATTTAAAAGTAGGTCATTTTATTCCGTGATATTCGTATTCATCACATTTCTATTCATTACAATTGTATTTAAGATTATTCAGAAAATTTTCATGGATATAAATATACAGAATTTGATTTAAATTTACAAAGTAAATAATTCAGGATAACATTGTTACTTCCTTAGGGCCCGTACTTAAATTACGTAACGGATAATCGAACCTACCCCAAATCAACCCCGCAATATTATAAAATTCGTTAAAAATACACCATTTGGAAAAGTCAAAATTTTTTTCGATTATTATTGCTGTATTTGGTGCCGAAAGCAGCACCAAAAAGTTTCACTTCTCTAGTGCATGTGGAACCCACCCCAAATCAACCCCTCAATATTATAAAATTCGTTAAAAATAGAAAAAAGTTTGAAAAGTCAAAATGTTTTAATTGATTATTTCAGCATTTAGTGCCCAAAGCACTACCGAAAACTTCCATCCCTCTAGTAGATGCGGATCCCACCCCTAATCAGCCCCTCAATATTATAAAATTCGTTAAAAATACCCAATTTTGAAAAGTCAAAATGTTTTCAACAATTATTTCTGCATTTAGTGCCGAAAGCACCACCACAAAGTTTCATCCCCCTAGTGCATGTGGAACCCACCCCAAATCAAACCCTCAATATTATAAGATTCGTTAAAAATATTCCGTTTTGAAAAGTCAAAATTTTTTCAATTATTATTGCTTTATTTGGTGCCGAAAGCACCATCAAAAAGTTTCATCCCCCTAGTGCATGTGGAACCCACCCCAACTCAAACCTTCAATATTTTAAAAATCGTTAAAAATACCCAATTTTGAAAAGTAAAAGTTTTTTCAATTATTATTGCTGTATTTGGTGTCGAAAGCACTAACAGAAACTTTCATCTCTTTAGTGCATGTGGAACCCACCCCAAAATCAACCCCTCAATATTATAATATTCGGTAAAAATACCCAATTATGAAAAGTCGAAAATTTTTCAATTATTATTGCTGCACTTCATGCCAAAAGCACCGTCAAAAAGTTTCATCCCTCGATAGCATGTGGAACCCACCCCAAATCAACCCCTCAATATTATAAAATTCGTTAAAAATAGAAAAAAGTTTGAAAAGTCAAAATGTTTTAATTGATTATTTCAACATTTAGTGCCCAAAGCACTACCGAAAAGTTCCATCCCTCTAGTAGATGCGGATCCCACCCCTAATCAGCCCTTCAATATTATAAAATTCGTTAAAAATACCCAATTTTGAAAAGTCAAAATGTTTTCAATAATTATTGCTGCATTTAGTGCCGAAAGTACCACCACAAAGTTTCATCCCCCTAGTGCATGTGGAAACCACCCCAAATCAAACCCTCAATATTATAAGATTCGTTAAAAATATGTTGTTTTGAAAAGTCAAAATTTTTTCAATTATTATTGCTGTATTTGGTGCCTAAAGCCCCACCATAAAGTTTCATCCCTCTAGTGCTTGTAGAACTTACACCAAATCAACCCCTCAATATTATAAAATTCGTTCAAAATACACCATTTGGAAAAGTCAGAATGTTTTCAATGATTATTACTGAATTTCGTGCCGAAAGCACCATCAAATGTTTCATCCCCCTAGTGCATGTGGAACCCACCCCAAATCAAACCCTCAATATTTTAAAAATCGTTAAAAATACCCAATTTTGAAAAGTAAAAGTTTTTTCAATTATTATTGCTGTATTTGGTGTCGAAAACACTACCGGAAAGTTTCATCCCTGTAGTGCATGTGGAAACAACGCAAATCAACCCCTCAATATTATAAAATTCGTTAAAAGTACCCAATTTTGAAAAGTCAAAATTTTTTTAATTAT
>CAKNYM010052843.1:315206-327342 GCA_932195095.1 Andricus curvator
CGATCCCACCCCAAATCAACCCCTTAATATTATAAAGTTCGTTAAAAATACACCATGTTGAAAAGTAAAAATGTGACTTGACAAGTTTTATGAGGGAAGGCGATTGCCTAACAATTTTAACTTTATTGATGCAACAAAAAAGTGATTACGATATTTACCAATGGACTACGTGACTTTCACCAAGGTAACGCATTAACAAGTGATTTTCCTTCAAAATGAGGACAATAAGTCACTTTATTCAATAATGTATTGATCACATTTTCATTCATTACGTTTTTATTCAACATTACTCAGAAAATTCAAACTGATGTCAATTTACTGAATTCAATTTCAAATTGAAAATAAATAATTAAGGATAAATTCGCTGCTTCTTTAATAAAATAATGTTTATGAAAACGTTACGCATAGTGAAGAATGGTTTAGAAAATAAAATGAGCTATTGTTATTTGAGATCAAGTAGCTCTTTCCCTATAATTAAAAAAAAATCGTGGATCTTCCAGCTTTGTGGAATGAATTTGAAATCTATTCATTGAATCAAATAGAAATAAAATAAAATCTAAGCGACAAGATATGGAAAATTTTCATTTTTATTGACTAAGAATTTATACAGTAGGTACGATTTAGAATTGTTTGTCTTCTTTTACGATGGAGATGCGTGGAGGAGCAGACAGATTGTATTTGAAACGAATCTTATCAAAGTGTACTTAAGGTTTGCAAATTCTTTATTATAATACCAGATTTCGTAAGAATTCGTATTCTCTTAAATGAGATTTTAATTTATCTGATTCTTAGGTAGTCCAAGGTCCACTTTTTGTACCAAACAAGTTAAACACAGTTTATGACTAGATTATATTATTTTCAGCTAAAAATATATACATTATTTTGACCAATTCCACTTAGAGAATTTTCAAAAAGAATGATTATTTGAAGATAGTTCAGGAAATTTTCCAAAAGAATTATACTTCTGAATTGTGCCTGCTTTAAAAAAAAGTATAAAAAAGTGTATTTCTGCCTTGGAACATTGATCATTTTCAAGGAATTATAATTTTGATGTAGAACAGGAATTTCGACATGGATTATGATTATGATTGCGAGGAGGGTTTGTCTAAAAATATTTCGACAAACCGAAATTATAAAAAGATCAATTACAGAAAAAAATTACAATCTGAAAGCAAAAAAATAAAGGTCCATCAAGCTAGCACCTCCACAATCGAAATTCCCAAATTTTTTTGGATCAGAATTTTCGGCTTTTTTGGGCTGTATTGCCGATTTTTGGGCTCCACTACTTTTTTTGAAAATTCAAATTTGGTGTCGAGGTGCTGGCTTGACTCAAGCCAGCACCTCCACTACATAAAAATTTGAAAAAATTAAAAATCAAAGACGACAGAATTTTGTGCTTTTTTGGGCTCTTGAACGCGCGAACAACTAATTTCCAAAAACTACCCCCACCGGAAATAAAACTACCCCCTATACAAAAACTCAAACTAGGAAGAAACAAAGTACACCACAATTTTGGGCTTATTTTGGGCTCCCAAATGCACGGAAAAAAAATGTTAAAAACCACCCCCTGTGTGCAAAAAAACCACCCTTTTGTCAGAAATGAAATCTGAAAAGAATAAAGTGCATCATAATTTTTGGCTTATATTGGGCTCTCGAATGCACCAAACAAAATTGTCAAAAACCACCCTATGTACAAAAAAACAACCATTAAGTAAAAACTCAAATATGGAAAAAAAATAGAAAGTAGTGTTTACTTGGGCTCACAGATTTTTTGTTTGCAAAAACCACCCCTACATCTAAAAAATTAAACGCCTATCTATGGATTCAAATTTGAATTTTCAAGGAGCCCAAAAATCAGAGACTCTATTCACCCTATAAAATTCTGAGTCTCAAACATCAGAAACTCTATTTACAAAGTAAATTTCTAAAAAAGATAATTCTTTGACAAAGTCACATCTGCCCGATACCAAGGGGTTGCTTTTTAACGTTAAGGGTAGGAGCCCAAAAATCGGTGTTGGTATTTTTGAGGAGCCCAAAAATCAGAGACCTTTTTCAAAATTTCACAACGTGAATAGAGTCTCTGATTTTTGGGCTTCTCAAAAATACCAACACCGATTTTTGGGCTCCAACCCTTGACGTCAAAATCAACCCCCTTGACACCAAGCAGATATGACTCTGTCAAAAAAGAACCTTCTTTAGAATTTCACAGTGTGAATAGAGTCTCTGATTTATGGGCTCCTCAAAAATACCAACACCGATTTTTGGGCTCCAAACCTTGACGTCAAAATCAACCCCCTTGACACCAAGCAGATATGACTCTGTCAAAAAAGAACCTTCTTTAGAATTTCACAGTGTGAATAGAGTCTCTGATTTATGGGCTCCTCAAAAATACCAACACCAATTTTTGGGCTCCAACCCTTGACGTCAAAATCAACCCCCTTGACACCAAGCAGATATGACTCTGTCAAAAAAGAACCTTCTTTAGAATTTCGCAGCGTGAATAGAGTCTCTGATTTTTGGTCTCCTCGAAAATACAAACATCGATGCTTGGGCTCCAACCCTTAACGTAATAATAAACCCCCTTGACACCAAGCAGATATGACTTTGTCAAAAAGTAATCTTTTTCAGAATTCCACAGTGTGAATAGAGTCTCTGATTTTTGCGCTTCTCAAAAATACCAACACCGACTTTTGGTCTTCAACCCTTAACGTCAAAATCAACCCCTTGACGCCAAGCAGATATGACTTTTTCAAAAACTAATTTTCTTTAGAATTTCCGATACCCCTTGGTATCGGGCAGATGTGACTTTGTTCTATTTTGTTTTTTCCATATTTGAGTTTTTACTTAGGGGTTGCTTTCTTGTACATAGGGTGGTTTTTGACAATTTTGTTTGGTGCATTCTAGAGCCAAAAAGCCAAAAATTATAATGCACTTTATTTTTTTCAGATTTCATTTCTGACAAGAGGGTGGTTTTTTTGCACACAGGGGGTGGTTTAAAAAAATTTTTTTCCGTGCATTTGGGAGCCCAAAATAAGCCCAAAATTGTGGTGTACTTTGTTTCTTCGTAGTTTGAGTTTTTATATAGGACCAGCACTACCCCTTTAAACTTATTATTTGATATTGAATATAAGGTTACCCTTTTACGGAGCAAAATTTCGGTATTTAAAAATTGATTTCTGAATCACTACAACTCCTAACGACCTCGTTTCTCGCCTCGAAATCTTTTATATTCGAACAAAAGAAACAGAAACTGGTTGATTTATTTTGGACAAAACTAATTATTAAATTTTTTACTCGACCTTTGCATGGAAAAGTTAATTTATAAAATAGAAAAACTTGGAGGCAAGAAACAAGGTGGATAAAATATATCATTTTCATTTTCTGCATACACTTTTTATATAAAATAAATGAAAATTATATATAATATTTCACACTATATATAAACTATATATAATTTTTCCGTAAAAATTAGTATATGTTAAAATAAAACGTTACAAATTTACCGTAATGATTACAAATCGTAAAATTTAAAGAATTTTCAATTTTAAATCTTCAAAATTGTAGAACTTTAGATTGTAAATCATTCAAATTTTTAAGTTTTTAATTTGTTAAATTATGCAGGTTTTAAGTATTGTCTTTTCACTATAAAAATCGGGAAGACTGAAAATCCCGGAAAATAAAATTCCCGACACTGTAAAAATTCCCGAATTGGAAAACTTCTGAATAATAAAATTCCCGAATAAGAAAATTCCCGAATTATAAAATTCACAAATAATAAAATTCACGAGTAATGAAATTCCCGACTGTTTATAATATTACCGAATTCAACATTTTTTAATTATAAATAAATTTGAATTGTTCATATTCGGCAATTTTCTAGTTCGAATATTCTATAATTCCACAATTTTCTATCAGGAATTTTATTATTCAAGAATGCTCAAATTCGGTAATACCATAAACTGTTTGGGGAATTTTATTATTCGGGAATTTTATTATTTAGGAATTTTCCCATTTAGAAATTGTACAGTGTCGGGAATTTTATTTTTCCGGATTTTTCAGTCGTCCTTAAAAATCATCAAAATTTTAGAATTTTTATTTACACATCTTTAAACTTCAGGACTTCAATTGTAAATCTTTAAATTGAACTATTCCAAAAAAAAAGTGTTCAAAAGTAAGTACCTTCAACATATATCTTTTAATCGGAAATCTCGTTCTTTTTGTGAGAAAATAATTCCCCAATTTCTTGTTAAAACACTAAAAAAATAGGTTGGTTTCTGGAAGATTTTTTTTTTAGCATTCGAGAGCCTAAAAAAAGCCCAACACTACATTGTACTTTGTTTTTCCCAGCTTTGCATTTTCACGAAGGGGATCATTTTTTGTACATAGGGGTAGTTTTAAATATTTTTTTGCATCCGAGAGCCTAGGATAAGCCGAAATCTGGTGCAATTTGTTTTTTCCGCTTTCGAATTTTTACATAGGGGGCAGTTTTATTTTTCGTAGAGGTTCTTTTTAGAAATTGGTTGTTGGTCCATTCGAGAGCCCAAAAAAGCCCAAAATTCGTTCGGATTTAAAATTCAATTTTTTAAAATCTTTTTATATCCCAAAAGCATCCCAAAAAAAAGTTCAAGATTTTGATACAAAGAAATCTGGGAATTCTGATCGTGAAGGAGCATGCTTGATGGACATACGTACACGTTTTAATCAAAAAATATAAATTTTCAACGGAAGAATTAATTTAAAACCAAATAGTTGAATTTTCAACATTTTTTCGACATTTTTAGAAATCTTGAAATTATTTGAAAATTTATTCCGAAATTAATTTTTGTTAATTAAAAACACTTAAATATGTTTTTATAAATCTTAAGAAAAGTGTTGTATTTTTTCGAAACCTTTCAAAATCTTTTGAAATCTTTTATAATGTTTTTAAATATTCTGGTAAAATCCGTAAAATATTCAATCTTTTATTTCGGAACCTTTAATAAACTACATTTAAAGTTTAAATATCTACACTTTTGAAGATTAACAATAGAAAACTCTTGGATTTCAAAGATGTATAAATAAACATTTCTCACCTTGGATGAATTTGATAAACAAAAGACAAGCTTTCAATTAAAAATCCTCCCAATCAAAGAAATTTCAAATGTAAGTCATCAATGCTACAGAATTTTAAACTTGAAAAGAAATTTGCAAGATTGAAAGTATCAATTAAAGTTACATAACTTATAATTGTGAACCTTAAACATTGTACAATATTCGTATGTACAAATTAAAAATTGGAAAACTTCTTAACGTTGCAGATTTGAAATTTTAATTCCTACAATTCTAGACAGATACAATTAGAAACTTTTGAATTTTAAAGATTTGTAAATAAAAATTCCTAAATTTAGACGATTTTGGTATTTAAAAGTCCAGTTTTCAATTTTCAATCTTCCCAAGTTAACGAAATTTCCAAAGCAAATAATCTAAATTGTCAAAATTTGAAAGAAACTCAATTTTAAAGATTTGCAACTTGAAATTTCACAATTTTAATGATTTGAAATAAGTAGTGCTTTAGTTTCAATAATTTGCAATCTACATTTCTTCAATCTTAAGTATTTGCAATTGAAGACTTCAATATTTAAAGCGCATAGTAGAAAATGATGCTATTCTAAAGGCTTTTATCTAGCAGTTCAATTATAATTTTTTATATGTGCAACATATGTGTCTGTATTAAAAAAGAAACTTTGCAGGAACTTTAAGTAACATAAATTTATATTTTAATTCAAACTAAAGGATTTCCATTTAATCACAACAATTCCAAGTGGAAAGATATATTTATAAAATGTCAAACTGACGCACTCTCATAAACTGTCAACTGGGTATTAGCAAAAAAACCAAGATACTGAAGTACGCGAAAAATGAACGGAAACGCAGGAGCTTCAATTTTGACAAAGTAAATGAATGAATTTGAAGATCATTCCATATTTTAATTTAATAATTGCGTGAGACAAAAACACTGTTATCCCTCCTTTTTCTGTCTCTTTTGTTCCTTTATTTAAATGCTCTAGTAGATATTATGTTTATAATAAATATCAAAATTCACCTATTTCTGTTTCTTCTTACAGAATCAATAAGTTCCGCAGATCCAGAACTGAAGACTTTGCCGGACATATTTCCTGGATACGATCGAAACGGTTACCTCCCTCCTGTCAAAGTATTGAGAAATCACGAAACTACAGGGACTGCTGCATTCAGACGAATAGATAATCACATTCTGGTTCCTCCAGACCATGATGAAACCCCTTTCTTAGTAAGGGGCAATGTCATCTTTGCATATAGGATAAATGACAGATCAGGTGATAATGACCCGTTTAAAGAGTATATTGCACCGCTATGGCGATTATTCCATGGGCTACCACATCCAAAACCTTGGGTATTTGACACAGCTCGTAACCATTGGGTAACTCTGCCTGAAAATGAATTTGACGAATTGGGCTTTGGCCATATTTTGACACTTGTTGTAGTGCAACAACAAATTGCTCGTACATACAGGGGAACACATCACATTCCAGCTATTCAAGCTCGAGGACACACTATTGCATACTCAACAGCGAACGAAGAAGTAGACTTGTTACAAGAAACTGAAGCCGAAAAAATACATAACAGACAATCATCCGTTAATGCAAGCGGTGAAAGAATCAGGAGAAGATACAGAGCGATATATGATGCTGCATTCTACCAATTTGCACACCAATATGACTAACACTTTGGTTATGCGTTTCATTTATAGATATAGTTCATAGTTTCTACATTTCATAGCTTTAATCTTAAATTAAATCAAAATTTAGCCTATATATTAACCACATTCATGCATCACACAGTCTTAAGCACATAATATTCTGTATACTGTTAATCTGAAGTCCACTGTACTATACACAGGTTTTACTGCGATTTTCCTCGTGTACTACAAAAAGATTGTAGGTGAATACTAGTGCAGATATTTTGGAAGACGGGCGCAGCCGCTGGGGTGTAGAATTAGTAGTCTTTTCCTGGGGGAAACCCAATTATTTGTATATTAGGTAAAAGTATGGGGTGTTTCGCGTATCGTGTACCTGACTTGTGAGAAAAAAGAACCGTTCGGGATCAAAAAAAACTCATTGTGGGATTCTGAGAAATCAACACAAACCATGTATCATGTTTGCCTCCATGTTACCTATAAAGTCAGAAAAGTGCATTACTTACGCGGAAAATTTGTCAATTTATTGTAATTTATTGTAATAAATGATTTAGAATAAAACAAAATTCACTGTAATATTCTACTCCTTCACTGATTGTGTCCAAATTTCAATTCGTTTGATTAGCCTCTTTATATTCGATTTAACGTAGAATTACTCTATTCTATTACATCTCTATAAATTTTACAAATGAAGTATCTCCTCGTGATATTTGCGCATTTTAAATGCACTTCTCTATTGCATTCAATGCACGCAATATAGTTATGCCTGATGGTTATATAATGTTATTTTCATTATTATGTTACAATATCTTCGTTGAAAACAAAAAAAATTTGGGTGGTCCAACCTTGACAACATGCATTATTTCCACATTGTGACACGCCACAGCCAAACGAGTTATGAAAGAAAAGTAACCCCCATAGCACGTTGTTAATTAAAAAGTACATGACACAAACAAATGATCACCATCAGGTTTCCATGCTTCGGATTCGAGTTATTAGCCTTTTTCAGAGGATAATGAAAAACTTTTTGTGTTTCGGAAAACGACAAGTCAGTACTACACTTTTCACGAACGAGCTTTGGATAGACAAACTCATGCAAAAGTTTCGTACTACCTTAAGCAGTGTGGATACGCTGGTTAATAAGTGTCGCGTGTAAAATACGGAAAAAAATCACGATGGTCCAACCTTGACTAGGGTCCAACCTTGACGATATTCCCCTACATAGTAGTAGTATAATAATAACTGAACCAAGAGCTTATAATATTATGTTTGTGTTATATATATTTATTATAATGCTGAGTTAGAGATAAATTCGCAGACTATATTACAAAAAGTATGTATTGATCCTTCTGGCCTTCATTTCCATGACTTGCTTCACTATTTAATACAAATAAAAGGTCGAGACTAAACGTACATCCCATTTCTTTGGACATGGTTACTCTTCGCTTCTCGAGGAATGGTCAACCGTCAAATATAAACAAGCTATTGACCTTCCGTTTTCTGCGCTGTTATCAATATTTATTGCTTGATACAGATTCAAAAATTGAGGGCCTCCTTTTATGAGACAACCCTTCTCTTTCTTTTACTTAAAATTTAAATTTTCATTAATTATTCTTTATTCTGTTTTATAATATTTTCTACATTATTCGTATGTTTTTTACAGACTGAATCAATGTTTTTTTTGACTGATGAGGGTCCAAAACAGTGACCGAAACGTTTCAAAAAGAATTATAAAATCTTTTATTCTGACCTTCATTTCCATGACTTGCTTCACTATTTAATACAAATAAAAGATCGAGACTAAACGTACAACTTTATTATGTATTGATCCTGAGAAGAGATCTACATCATCACGAGAACACGCAAATACTCTATTCAGGTCATAACACATGGTGTAGATTTGTGATCAAGGATCTAAGCTGGAAGCCAAGTAGATTCGATCCCTAGATCTTTTTGATCGCGTAGGTATATTAAAAGGAATAATTTGTAACAGTTTAGGATAGTCAATTATACCTCGAATCAATTTAAACAAAAATAGAATGCCGGCAAATGTCCGTCTGTCCTGAAGAGTCCAAACATTAAATCGTTGACAGAGAATATTTAAATCAGATCCCGGAGGAGGGTAGATTCCAAGCTTTTCCAAGTGAGGTATTCCAGAAATCTTTTATGACACGCTTTCATAAGGTTGATATGCTTATAGAGATCAGAAGTCCTAACAGTAGAGCAATATTCCAGCTTAGATCGTACCAAAGTTTGAAATAGCGTAATGATTGTTCAAATGTTTTTAAATCTTTTACAGATTATAGATCAAACCCCTAGTAATTTATTAGCGCTAGATACAATATATTCTATTTACACATGAAAAGAGAGATCTTGTATAATTGTAACTCCAAGGTCAAACATTGCATTTGCATTTGTTTCAAGTTTACTGGATTTGCACCAATCAACAAATCTATTAATATTATCCTGAAGATACATACAAGAAATTACATTAGAGATAAGATAGGACAAATTAAGATCATCTGTATGAAAATAATGATAGCAATTGAGATAAGCCGAAAGATCACTCATATAGATAATAAGTAGAAGTGGTCCAAGGTTAGATCCTTGGGGCACTCCAGAAAAAGGGATAAATTCTGCCGAAGAGTGTCCACAATGCAGAACAAATGTGTGCCTGGAGGATAAATAAGAGTGTAATAGTCGAGTCATATTATCCGGTAGATCAAGTATTTGTAGCTTACTTAATAATATGGCATGGTCCACTTTATCGAATGCTTTAGAGATATCCGTGTGAATAACATCAACTTGATTATGTACAGTTAGTAGCTGACAAATATTTTGAGTAAAGCTCAGAAAGTTGGTAGCAGTAGATCGGCTAGGGCTAAATCTATGCTGATTGAACGAGATCAAACGAAAAACCACCCGAGATATAAAATTAGAAGCTAGCCCTGAAATAATATGATATAGAGACATGAAAACTTTTTTATATTGACTGCACTCATATTTTCTTAATATTATTTATATTTTCTCGATAAATATAGACAAAATATTCAGTTTTAAAATTAATTAACCAAAAAACTTTGTAATTTCTTGAAATTTTAAGTTACTGTAACTGAAAATTACTAAGTTGTAACAGAAATTTCAGAAAAATTTAACTCAAGCTTAATGCATTTGTTCTTTTTGAAATAAATTGTTTTTTTTTATTGTAATTAACTATTAAATTTATTCAAATTTCCTATAGTTAGAACATTTTCTGTAAGAATAGCACCTTTGCAGCTAGTTCAGGAGTAACCCTACAGAAAATTCTGTTATTCTAGTCAACGCCAAAAATAAATTTTCTGTGAATATACATCTCGAAAATGATAAAAATTATTAATTTTTCGTTAATATATTTTCAATTTGGCATATCTATATGTCATTTAAAACACGTTTTCATGTGTATATAGACGCCGTGTGAAGAATAAATTATTTTACATAATTTTTATATTCTTTCAATAGTCATTATAATGAATAATATTTTCTATTATAAAAATCCCTTTATTAATAATAAAATCGTGATATTTACAATTGTAACCGATATTGTAACTATAAATTACTTCCCAATGTTTGTTGATTAATGCTTAATATAATTCGCATTTATGATTAAAATGTTGAAAATAAGTTTTTTAAATTAAAAAATGAAATTAAAAATTATATTAGGAATAACTTTTATTGCGTATTAGGAATACGCAATAACTGTGTCTTCACTTTTTTTATTTTCATTGTACAATATTTAAATAAATATATACAAAATTGTATAATGTAAACATTTTCTAAATAAATAGTTATGAATTTTTTGTTAAGTTGAACATTTTTTTTGAAAATAAATTTGAATGTTTAAAATATGCATAGATAGAACAATTGAAATATTTACATTTTTTCTCAAATAATTTTGAAAAGTTATTGATGAATAATATTTTTCGAAATAAAAGTTAAAATAAAGAATGACTTCAAAATATTTTAATATTTGGATAATAATAATTATTTAATGCTGTTGATACTGTGAACTTATCAATTAGTTATTATGTTAAGAATTTTGTTCTTAATATTAAATTCATATAATATCATACATAATATAATAAATAATACTTAAACAACATGCAAAAATGATATAATAATTTATTTTTGATTTATTTTTATATTTGGTGATATAAATAGATTGTTTATAATGTTTTATAATAAAAGTTTAATTATATTTAAAATGACTATTATTATTATTATTATTATTATATTATCGCCAACGGCGATACCACGCTGGAAACACCAGTTCTCATAAGATCACTGAAGTTAAGCATTGTTGGGCGCGGTTAGTATTTGGATGGGTAACCGTTCAGGAATACCTGCGTGCTGTTGGCCCGTCGTGGGTGTGGTGGGCCCACATTGGTAGTAAATATCCACCTAGAAACACTACCCGAATCGGGTAGTGAGGCAATGAACTTTCGAGTTCGAACTGCTAATCAATGTATGTATGTATTATTATTATTATTATTGATTAGCGATTCGAACTCGAAAGTTCATCGCCTCATCTACCCGAAACCGTCACACATCTCTATCCTGTGCATCCTCCATCCAGTTTAAGTAATCATGTCCTAGTTCTTTTAGATCGTCCCTTACATTTTTCTCCCATCTGATTCTCGGTCTGCCTCTAGGTCTCTTATCAATCGGTTTCCCTCTTAAAACTTGCGCCACTGTTCTTTCATTGCCCACTCTTGCTACATGCCCCGCCCATCTTAGTTTACGCGCTTTCATTACTCTATTAATATTTGCTGACCCGTAGAGAGCGTGTAGCTCATCATTATGCAGTTTCCTCCATTCACCAGTCTCTTCGTCCCTCTTTGGACCATATATTTTTGTAAGTACTTTATTTTCAAAAACTCTAAACCTATTCTCCTCTCCTTTCTTTAGCGCCCACGTTTCACACCCGTACATAACGACCTGCATTATTATTGTTTTGTAAATTCTTACTTTGATGTTTCTAGATACTAATCGCGATTTTAGTCGTGTGTTTGCTGCATAGTAGCACCCATTGCCAGCGTGCAGCCGTGCGTTGATTTCCGTTTTAATATTATTTTTGCTAGTTATAATAGACCCGAGGTATTTAAACTCGTTAACCCTTTCGAATTTCATATTTCCGGCCATAAGATCCCCGCCTACATTACTTTGTTCGGACCTGACGACGGTCATATATTTTGTCTTTGTTTCGCTAACTTCCAAACCAATATCTTTGGCTTTTGTGATCAAGATCTCTGCGTTTTTAGCTACGGTTTCTTTATCATCCCCTAGTAAGTCGAGATCATCCGCATACCCAAGAATTTGTATTATCCCATTGAGGGTAGCACCGGTCGGATTCACTTGTACTTGTCTGACCACGTATTCTAAAAC
>CAKNYM010052843.1:332342-345176 GCA_932195095.1 Andricus curvator
AGGACGCGCTACGTAGTGGTGACAGGAAACCCACCGAGCAGACAGTAAAGTTCATTATATATTTAAATTCAATGTAACAAATCCGTAGTAAGGTTGAACATATATATTAACGGGTATCCAATTAAAATTTAATATATGAAATTTCTGTAAAAAAATTACAATTTGATTAGCAGTTACATTATCATAATAAAGATAGAGCTTGAGTTCCACATAATAAAGAATTATGCCCAGTGGGCACACGTGTTCAAAAGACGGCCAAAAGGTGTCTGTTTTAGGATGTCCTTGGGACATTTGAAAAAGTCAACTTTAATTCGTCCTAAAGTCGTCTTAAAAATGTCTTCTTTACAACTGTTATCTTACAGACATCAAAAAGTTGTCTAATATACGACCATAAATGGTGCCATGGACGTCACAGGTAACGTCATTTTGTCATAAAAAAGGCTATAGTCTAAGAAAGGTTATTATCTAACAATCGAACTTTAGGCTGCAAAATATTATTTAACTACCAAATATCGATTTAAACCAATTTTAATAGGTTTCTGAAACTTAACTTTGGAGTGATGGGTACGGTTTTGATATTTGGAACCAATTATGAATTTTGATTCGAAAAAGTACTTAGAACTAGGCCAATTTATGTGAAATGATGAATAGAGATAATTAGTAAGGTTTTATTTGTTTTTATGCAAGTTGAACTCTGGAATCCGTCGAACTTTAAACATTTTTTACCTATTTTTGACCCATGCTTGAGCAAGGTAACTTTTTTTCACGCGGGACATAATACCTCATTTTTGCACTTATGGAGTTTTTTTCCGAGACCCTATAAAAATTTCTTATGGGGGTTGAATTTAAAAAGTATTCAGCAAATAATTTTCAAGAAAATCATGCCAGATGCATTAAGATAATCTAATATTAACGATTCTATCACAAATTTCCAAAAAGGCCTTTTTTCCAGAGGAAATACACGTGAAACTTTATGGGCTTTGAAAAACCCCTGGAAATCAATAGATTTTAAAATTAAAAAAAAAAAAAATACGAGCTTGCTTTTTTTGGCATTTGAACAAATCTGGAGGATGAGACGAAGAAAATTTGAAGAAAAAAAATGTGTACCACAAAAATAAATGAAACTTCATATTTCACTAACCAATCACTAAGGCAAATGTGTAACCGGTCATTACACATCATCACATAAACAACAGTAAAACTTTGATAAAAGTGATTGAAAATTTTTTTTCAACTTCACTTTTTGTTACATCATAAGAAAATACATCAAATAAATAAACGATTTTGTGAAACCAAAGACAGATAAGTAACTTGAAAAAAATAAATACCTACCGAGTAGGCACGATAGTTAGTAGTTAGACCCACTAAAAGTATATGTTTTAAAAGAGGATTTAAACATTATTTATAGAGAAAATGGTGGGTGTGCCTCAAATACATCCCATAAAAAAAATTCAAACAAATTTTGAAAATTTTGTTTGACCCGTATTTTTTCAAAAAAAAATTTCGGAATTTTTTTTACAACATTCTCTTATTATTTCTCAAATATAATCTTTTGCGAAATTTAGTCTTACATCAGTTCCAACTTACTGTAAAAATCTCAACCAGACCCGAGCGGGGGCAGCACATACATGCTTATCCTACTATGCCTAAGTTATTGATCATTTTTTGATATGATGTGTAGTTTTTGTTTTATTCGTAGAAAACAACATTGAAAATAAAAAAAATAAAGTTTTGGACAAATGACACAAGCTATGAAAAAAATGAATAGAAAAAAGTTGTTCTTCCAAAAAAGAGTAAGAATTCATCTGAATTTGTCATCAAAAATTTTTTTATAGGACGCCTATAATAAAAAAATTGAATTTTCATTTTTAACATACACTCACCCCCTCGACAAAAACTTCCATAAAACCTACAGTTTCCAAATTATCACTTTCTTTCATTATACTTTTTTACTCTTGTAACAATAAAGAAAACTCCAATTGAAAAACACTTGAGTAACCTTAGTGACAAAAAACTATTCTCTGCTATATAAAAACCTCAACAAAATGCACAGTTTTCGATTGATTTCATTCTTCTATGATACTTTTTAACTTGACTTTTAATTTAAAATAACAATTCTAAACAATAATTGAAGATATGCATGAGTTATGTATAAGTTATGGAACTACTTTGGACATAAGTTATAACTTAATTCAATTTTCATTTTATTTTGCACAATTTACATTGTAAAAAAACTACGCATCAAAACAAAAACTACA
Source organism: Andricus curvator (assembly GCA_932195095.1). NCBI lineage: Eukaryota > Metazoa > Arthropoda > Insecta > Hymenoptera > Cynipidae > Andricus > Andricus curvator. The sequence continues at coordinate 334,601 of CAKNYM010052843.1, forward strand.
CGTCCTACCAAATAGTGATCAATAACACATTTGTAGATATTTTTCGACTGCTTAATTTTTTTAGAAATGTCTTTGGTCGTATCTTACATAGTTTGACTACGAAATGGAATTTATGATTTTTCATTATTTTTTGTGCGGTCAAAATTGGAATTTTCGATTTTTCTAAAAAATTCAAAAAGTTGTTCTGATAATCTTATAAATTTTTTTTTATCAAAAAAAGTCATAAGAAAAATGGTTCATCTTTTTGAGTACTACGAATAACCCTACAGAGAATTTTTGAATCTTGAAAAAAGTGGTCTCAAAAATTTTGAAAATGTTGTAAATTTGGAATCGCTATCCATAATGGCTGGCTAACGAACTTGGCATTTAGTTTAGGACACTCAAATTTTTATATCAAAGGTCAATCTTATCTGTTAATTCTTTCAAAAGTTATCGTGCTGACAGTCCAAAAATCTACATAAATACATACATTCACACATGCGTTCACGCAGTCGGACACATTCGTGAAAAACTGTTTTTTGGGTTCAGAAGGTTGTGAAAAAATTGTAGGGTAGCGGCCTTGACCCTCCCTGAAAAGTGCGAAAAAAGTTTGGGAAACGCTGCTATAAGGTGTTGGAAGAGCACGTAAGGAGATTACCGCCTGGGTTGAGGAATGCTCAAGCCTCAGGTAGCGCGCTTTATCTCTGAAGAGAGAGCGGAAGCGATGTTTAATGGTTACGAGTGGACTCGATTTCGAAATAATTTACTTTTGGAAAGAATTTATGCTCTCGGATTTCCGGGTTCCTTTTAGAGTAAGATATTTTCCTTCAGTCTAGGATCTGTATTTAATAGTTTTGACAACCAGTTTGAGCAGTAAAACTCGTCTGCTTGTAAATTGATTGGGTTACAGTTCCTAGTCCGTCTGACAATTGCATTAAATTATGTTGACCTGGAGCCTCGGTGTAACCTCGGCTTTGCCCAATAATGTAAATACAATGGCTTTACGTAAATTCAAATATCTTTATTCAAAAAGATAAGCGAATATTAGGTTCGCGTAAGAAAGTTCTTCAGCTCAAACATGACGAGTCAAGACCACTTTAAAATCGGATTCCTTTTTTAAACAGTCTTTGGCTATGTAATCACCTCAACTCCTTTAAAGCTGTTCGGGCGCAAGTGTGACGCAACTTTGTTGGCATCACGCAAGAGATGTTTCCTTTTCCTATGCTAAATACACACAAAAAGACACATTCACGAAAACCGGTTTTTTGGGTTCAGAAGGTCTCAAAACGTGGACATTTGACAAAAACAGGGGGGGGGGGTCAAATTTAAACAAATCTGATACCTTCTCTGATGAGAATGTAAAAAATCCCAAGCCTCTCAAAAAAGATAATTGTTAATTCTTTTATCACATGAATCTATCCTACAAATATGTGCAATCATTGAAACTGTGGAAGAGATAAAGTCGGACCAATAAAGGTCTCTGCTTCTAAAACCTTTCCTTAGGCTATAAGCGTCGGTTGACATCATTTTTCAAATGTCCCTGGTTGATCACGACATACAAGTATACAAGGAAATATAATTAAGCGTCTTTACGGAATTCGTAAATAAATGTGTTCTCCTTTTTGTGACTTTAATTAAAAAATTCGAGTGAGATAGTAGTTATTAGCCACCCATATAGCACATGAAGAATTATTCGGGAGGGTGGGGTTGGAGGTGAGAAAGGGGGGTCAGAAAATCAAAATCGTGTTCGTGGTATGTGGAGAGCCCACTAGTATATATACACAAGCATCTTGTAAAAAAATCCTTCTCTCCGTAAATCAGCATCATCTACTGTCATTGAGTATAATAAAAAGAATGAAGATTACCGCCGGGACTCTACTCCTGGCTGTTGCCGTTTTCCTGGATTCTATTGGTAAATATATAATAATATAATATCATATCTATAACATTAATTATACTAGAAAAAAAGGTTATTATTCTCTCTTTTGTGTTACGCAATTTTCAAATTAAAATATAAAATTATTATTAATAAGAAACTATTGTTTATCATAGCGTCTATCCTTTTCTGCAAAAGTTGTATTCACGGGATGTCGCATACGTCTTTGAACCAAGAAATATTAATTTTACACAAAAAGTTAATTTAAAGGCAAATAGTACAATTTTCACCTAAGTAGATTGATACGAATTTTCGATGAAAGGGTAACATTTGCAACCAAGGAAATTAATTTTTATCTAAAATGATTAATCATGGACCAAAAAGTGAAGTTTTAACGAAATTTTTAACCAAAAAAGGTGAACTGTTAACGAAAAATGTATTAATTGATATTTACATGAAAGGCTCTTTTAATTTTGAATTAAAAATAGTTATGTTCTACCAATAAGATGAACTTTCAAACAAATAGTTGAATCCTCAACCGTCACTAATAAATTTTCGACCAAGCAGTGGCATTTTTAACAGAAAGGAATCAAATTGCTGCCAACAGATATGGATTTTTAACATTTTCTTAATCTGAAGCGAAAAGTTTAATGAGAGAAGGCGATTGTGAAACATTTTTAACTTTATTGATACAATAAGAAGGTGATTGCGATACTATTGGCATGTAATTTTCCTTCAAAATGAGGTAACTAGAATTATTTACACACCTAACATAGTTAGCATTGGTTGATTCACGTCTCGTTTCTCAGCTCAACGAAAATATTTGTCAATTTACTGAATTTCATTTCTGAAAGTTTCTAAATTTTCATAAACTGTTTCAATTTTGCATGCATTACTTTTCAATTTTTTAGAAAGAGATTCAAAAAGTAAATTAAAAAATATTTAAACAATAGATCTTTCCCTATAATAAACAGAATCGTGGATAGTCCAGCTTTTTACAATGAATTTGAACTCTATTCTTTGACCATAATTGATGAATATCCAGTCTCATCAAATGGAATCTGAGCGACATACTATGGAAAATTTTCATTTTTGTCGACCAACAATTTACACAGTAGGTGCGATCTAAAATTGTTTGTCTTCTTCCACGTTGGAGATGCGTGGAGGAGCAGAGAGCTTGTATTTCAAACGAGTCTTATCAAAGTGTACGAAGCTTTAAAGTGTTATGATACCCGATTTCGTAGAATTCATATTCTCCTGAATGAGATTTTAATTTATCTGATTCTCAGGTAGTCCAAGGTCCACTTTTGTACCAACCAAGTTAAAAACAGTTTATGTCTACATTATATTATTTCCAACTAAAAATGTATGCATTATTTTGACCAATTCCGCTCAGAGAATTTTCAAAAGAATGATATTTTAGAGATGGTTCAGGGAATTTTCCAAAAGAATTATACTTCTGAATTATGCCTGCTTTTAAAAAAGAACACTGATTATTTGAAATGAATTATGATTTTGATTTAGAACGGCAATTCCAACAAGGATTGTGTGAGACCAAAATTTTTTTTTCTCTCTTTTTTCTGTCTTTTTTGTTACTTTATTTTAATGTTCTAGTATATATTATATTTATAATAAATATCAAAAGAAACCTATTTCTATTCCTTCTTACAGAATTAATAAGTTCCGTAGAGCCAGTACAGACAACCTTGGCGCAATTATTTCCTGAATACGAGCAAAACGGTTACCTGCCTCCTGTCCAAATATTTGGAAATCGCGAAACAACAAGATCCACTGCATTTACACAAATAGATAATGACATTCTGCGTCGTCCAGAACATGACCCGCCTTTTTTAGCAAGGGGTCATGTCATCTTTGCATGGAGGGGAGATACCAGATCAGATGTTAATAATTTGATGGCAGATTATATTGAACCGCTATGGCATTTATTTCAAGGGCTACAACATCCAAAACACTGGGTATTCGACACATCTCGTAACCATTGGGCAACTCTGAATCGAAATGAATTCGACAAATTGGGCTTTGGCTATATGTTCACACTTGTATTAGTGCAACAATATACTGCTGCTGTTCATAGGCTAGCAACGGACAATCCAGTTGTTTATGCACGTGCACACCATACTGCATACTTAAGAGCAAACGAAGCAATAAATATGCTACAAGTCACTGAAGCCGAAAAAATATATAGCAGACAAACATCCGTTGGTGAAAGCGCGATATTAATCACGAGAAGATACGTAGAGGCATATAATGTTGTATTCCGCGAAATTGTACGTGAATCTGGATAGCACTTTAGTTTTTCGTGTTACATTATTGCACAATTTTAACAACAACTTCATGAAATTTAATAAATATTTTTAAAAGAACCTGAATGCTTAGCTGATGTTACATACGATGTCTTAATAATTATAAATATTTCATCAAGTCTTGAAAAAGAGAAAAAATTACGGCTTCGCATGCTGTATACTGTTAATTTAAAGTGCTTTTTTTTAATTTTGCAATTTTCAAAATTGTATTACGCCATCTCAAAAGATTATCTTATGATAAAAGACTTATTATGAAAATCTATCACAATACTAAAAATAATAATAGTATTTAAAACTAATTCACAACTTATTCCACAAATTCTTTATTATAATACACAAGTATGTCTATGCTTCTCCATTCAATTCGTTTGATTAAGCTTTTTTTATTCGATTGAAGGCAGAATTACTATATTCTATTACATCCCTCTTAATAGATACATCCGTATATTTTAAACATCTTTTTGGTTACGCATCCATTCTTTGGTTGTAAGTTGAAAAGTACTACCAGTGAGTAGCAGAAACCTTTTTTACATCTGAATTGAGGGATGTCTTAGTCATATTCAATGACAAAATGAATTTCGGCCAGTCTGAATCCATTATCATGCCGCATGATACCATGGAAATTTCGAATTCTCTCCAAAATGATTTCACATTATCTTAAACAAAATATTCATTTTGTCTAAATCGGTTCTCATTCTGAATTATTCGACTTAGTTCCAAAACTTCATTTTAAGTAAGTCCGTATCATTATAAATGAAGTTCTCAATACGTCGCAATTCCTTCTAATTTCGAATAAAGTTCTTTCTCACAAATTTTCCTTGCTTAAAAAATTATTTGTATTGATAGAGAACGAATCGTATGTAATAAAATTTTCGATAGAGGTTGAATGAGATAAAAATTGAATGAAATTTTTTTTTTAGATCAGATTGATCGGAATGGAAGGGAATGAATTTTTGTCACAGAAGTCAGATTCTTTTGATTTGCATCAGATTGAATTTTTATTTGTTGGAAATTGATGAAACCGTCGATTAACCGAAATCGTCTCACGATGCTGCACAATTCTGACAAGCTACATATTCGATTGCATTTTTTGCTTCATCTATTATAGCTTTTATATGATATGGTGTGCTGAGAACACAATGTTCTGGACATACACGTCCTTTAACAATGTAGCTTGAACCTTCTCTCTGATTTTTAACTAAAAATTATTAATTTTTATCTTAATAGTTGAATTTTGAACTAAAAAAAGATCAGTTTTCAACCAAAAATGGAATAGTTAAATTTTCAGTTTAAAAAATTAATTTTCAGTTAAAAAAATTAATTTTCCTCCAATAAAACAAACAAATTTTCAACCAAAGTGATGAATTTTTAAGTAAAATGATGAATCATCAACTGAATTAGATTAATTTTAAACCAAAAAGATGAATTTCTAACAAAAAAGTTTAACGTTCAACCAAGTAGTTTTATTTTCAACCAAAAGGAAGAATTTTCAACGAAAATGATGAATATTTAACTGGAATACTTGAATTTTCAACAAAGAAAAACATATCTATTTTCAAACAAATAGTTGAATCTTGACCTAAAAAAGATCAGTTCAACGGATGAATTTTGAACTTAAATGATGAATCTTCTACTGGAATAGAGGAATTTCAAACCAAAAACGTGAATTTTCAACTTCAATGATGAATCGTTGTATTTTCAACCAAAGAGGTCTATTTTCAACAAAGAAGAATAATTTATACCAAAAAAGACGAATTTTACGAAAAACTATTTACATTTTCAAATAAAGTGATTAATTTTGAACTAGAAATTGATATTTCAACCAAGAAAGATTTTATTTTTTAATCAAAAACAGTTGAATTCAACCAAAAAAAAGACTTCTCAACATAAATTTAATTTTCAACTAAGAAAAATTTTCAATTAGGAGAGAGAAAAAATTGCAAAAAAACTGTTGAATTTTTAAGGTAAAAGATCAATTTTCTACCAAAAGGAATGAATTTTTCGTCAAAATAAATAAATAAACTTTCATTCAGATACTTGAATTTTCAACTAAAAACGATAAATTTTCAACCAAAAATAGAAAAGAGAAACTTTTAGCCAAAAAAATTAATTTCAAAGAATGAAAAAACGACGTTCGAACAAAATAGTTAAATACAGTAATATAAAGCTACGTTTACCAATTAAAAATTATTGTTATTCAATTTTATATTGAAATTTAAAAAAAGTAAGCACGCTCTCGAAAAAATTCCCTGACTTAAAAAAAAAATCCCTGACATTTCCAGGTTTTTTCAAGTATATCATAATTCCCTGACAATTCCAGGTTTTCCAGACAGGGTAGACACATTGTCTAAAATATAAACACTAAAAATGAAGTTCTCGAATGGGATGAAGAATTGCAGTGGAAGAAGTATTGAGTCATTTTAGTAAAAATAGTAATTGTGCCCTACACTCCTTGAAAACTAGAATGTGATGTAGGATGATATAGATTATGGAATGATATATGTGATAGAGAATTAGTTTTTGATAATGTATATTTTTATTCTAAGTTTAACTTTCAACCAATTGAAGATTTTTTTTCTAACCAAGAAATAAGAATTATCAACGAAAAATGCAATAGTTGCACTGTAAAAAAAGATTTGTGTAAAATTACAAAGTTTCGGAAGATTACATATTGTATCATTGTATATTTCACGCAACTCACTGTGTGGTTTTACAATAGTGTATGAAATTACAGCCTCCAGCGATGTAAATAAAAGCAACCTCGAACAGCAGTGTAATATTAAATACTAGATACAAAAAAAATTACACATTCCCTTCTACGAAGTTTACATTCAGAAGGGAAAATTCAGTCGCAGCGTGTAAAAATACCATCGGTCGGTAAAGTCACATTCTTGAGATTGAAAATTACATCGAGCTTTTTAATTTCACCAAAGATCTTTGATTTTTTAATTGAAAATTCAGAATAATTAATGACAACCACTATGTTTATTTCAATTTCTAACGCTAAACAATAAACTTATTGCAATTATGGCATTACCTTCTAACGTAGATTTTAACGTACAATTATAATTGCAACAATTAAGATATTTATTTTGTTTTCTTTATTCATTATAATTCTAGATTACCTCAAGATTACTTAAGGCTCACTTTATGGTTACGCTGCAGCGTAACGCTAAGGTTCAGCCGGTCCACCAGGGTAAGAACAGAGTTCTACTCGTTCATCATCCAGGACGGATTAAGAAAAGGCGGAGAAGATGCATCGATTACATAACAGACAACATTTGGGTGGGTTCTCACTGGTCAAATTCCAGCACCAGACCACATTGTAGCTTCAAAAGGAATTTCTCTTCATAGTTGCTTTGCAAGAAGCTTGTCAGAATGCTGTCACTGTACTTACAACAAGGTGGACAGCATTGTGTCCAATTCACAAGTGTCAGTGCTGTCAGTTGCGTCGTCGTCGTATGACGTGACGAGACGGCCGGAATGTTCGGTAACCCACATTTAATCTCACGCCTGATTTTTGCGTGATTCTCGAATCAATGAAATTTTGCAAGACAAACCATTATGCTGAGGAAATCAAGATGTTGGCAAAAATTTGTTCATTTTTCGAAAGGTGGAAATCTACGAATATCAGAAGAAACCATCAAAACGTCGAGAACCGTTTGAAATTTTTTTTTTCTTTTTGCACAATTCTGACACCGAAAAATCATTCTTGAGTGTCTCCTTCTATCCCGAGACCCAGAAAAAATTGACAGGTCCTGTGTGTGAAGATCATGGGACTGTAGTTTTAGGCAGCCGACAAGCTGTTTAAGCTGTAATATTGAAGCTCCGAACAAGACACTTAAAACTTCAATCTCATGGTCTTCACACACAGGACATGCCGAGACACCCGAGAATGCTTCTTCGATGTCAGAATTGTGCGTCAAAAATAAATTTTCACACGGTTCTTGCTCTTCAGATGCTGTCGTATATCGTCTGCTATCCGTAGATTTCTCCCTTTCGGAAAATGAACATTTGCCGTCAAAATATTAATTTTCTCACCACAAGGGTTCGTTTTTCAAAATTTCATCGATCCGAGGATCACACGAAACCCCGGATATTTGGAAAGTTTTCTTTCTTTTGTTTTCAAATACTTGAAGAAAAAATATATATCGGAACAGTGCCGTTCCTATAAAAAAACCTAGTCGGATTAAAAAACACGCACACACACATACACCAGAGAGAGAGAAAGAGAGAGTCAGTTTTCAGTAGGTTACTACTCTCGGCACAGAAGATACGTCATTAAACATCTTATTTTCAGAGCCATCCGAAACAACTATATTCGAAAATAACGTTGATAACTTTTTGAACAAAATTATTTTCAGAAAAGTTTCTGCTCAGAATATCAAAGGCGATGAAAACTTTACTGGAATAAAATTTCCCATCTTTCTGTAAACTGATATTATACTGGAAAATGATTTTCTTAAACGATGCTTCATTTACATCTCATAAAATGAGGTTTATTTTTAAAGAATCAGAGTCAAGGAATAATTTTAGTTTGCGAATGTGATTTGGAAATTCTGTTACTAATATAATAGCTATTTACTTGACAAGTGTGGAAAGTAGGCAATTCCCGACGAGTGTGAAGTTGGCGTCACGAGCCGAATGCGAGTGATGGCATCAAACGAATCGGGGATTGCCTGCTTCTAACACTTGTCAAGTACAATACTTTTCACAGCGAGTCTAAGGAAAAAGTTCGATTTTCGGAGTGAGATTCTCAATAAATAAGTGAATTAGTTTATTTACTTGCGCGTGGCTAGACCTGGTATGAATTGGATCATGTTATAATGTAGCCTTCAATCGCATTTAGAGTGTTTAGGTTTTAGTTTTCATTGTGCTTTACTTCGTGTAACAGAGTGAGGTTAGAAAACGACGATCAATGTAAGTCGTATTTTCTATACGTCTCATTACATTGTTCCTTTGGCTACTTTACAAACTCTAGAGGTGTAAAGTGAGAAGCTCAGAAATCGGCAACTTTTCGGAATCTACGGAGGCACGGAAAATCGAACTTTCCGCAGACGTACTGTGAAAAATTATTTTCTTGACGAAAATAATTTTTTTATTTTAGATTACACATTTTCACTACAAGATGATTGCATAGTTTAACTATGTCGTGGAGTTAACAGTAATGAAGTGATGAGCGTACAATGTTACAAAGAAGAAGTATTGAGTGTATAATGGCAGAGAAAATGATAAAAATATGAGAAAAATAGAAGTTCTACTTCACCTCCTATGATAGTGTTTTTGCTGTTGTTCTTACGTATGTAGGAGTTTTTTCTAATTAGAACTATTTGGTATGAGCGGGAAATGTGAGGGATGTAAATAAGAGAAGATAAGAAAAGATTAGAAGATAATAACAGTAAGAGTAGTGATGAAACTTTCAAGAATACGAGTCGCGTAAAATCCTTCGAAGAACAACGTATTTAAAGAGTGATAGATAGAATTTTGTTGATTTATGTTATACATTGTGTGATACTAGTAGTTATACCATTTTTCTGTCTCCGTATAACACTAATGTACCTTCGTACCATTTTGCACTATTCTTGTGGATGTTTGCTCTTTTCCTGTCAAAACAGATAAGGTGTTCTCTCCAAAAAAGTTATAATAAAAAGTACGTCCACACTTCTGTTTTATTGAAAATTTTGATGCAAACATTAATAAAATCGGCCATAATTGTATTTTTCTCATAACAAGAAAGTTTTGTATAAAATATTTGTTAAAAAAGTTTGCTTACAAAATTTTAGACAAATTGATTATTTCTAGAAAAATACAATTCAGCATAATAGATTTAATGCTTTCACGATGGTTCATTATAGTAAATTTAAAATTTAAAATTTGAAGTTTTTTCGGGTTTCAATCGTGTACGAAACTATGAATCTTGCCGACGTCTCGTGAGCATTACAGTTCACTTCATCAGGGCTGACCTGAAACTGAAATTTCAGGTTATGTTGTTCTTATATGAGCACGTCAGAGCTAAAGAAAGACTCCCTAGATCCGTGACGAAAAACGAGACAAGTACCGTTAGAAAGAAAAACTCTTACGCAAAATGCCTGAAGAGCAAGACAGCCCAACGATAATTGTCTCGTTTTTCCTCACGACTCTGCGAAGTCTTCCTTTTTCTCTGAGGTGCTCATATATGTATTCTCTACGGTGCCTGTGATTGGCAAGAGCGCCTATGGAGGGGACTGGTCGAACTTGAGTGGCCAATCAAGTCTTTTTTTTAATTCGGGGGGACGGAAAGCCAAATGGGATTAGTATTATATCCGTTGTCCCTATTGATGTTATTAGGGTGTTTTAAGATTTCGATTGCTTCTCTATGTTTTCTTGGAAAAATATTGTTTAAAGGGGAAAAAAAAAA
>CAKNYM010052843.1:365584-382637 GCA_932195095.1 Andricus curvator
ATTTTAACTTCAAAAATTAGCATTTATTTATTTATTATTTGAAGTCGGGTACCCTCCGCTGCGTGGCACGACACTCCAGGGGCATATTTTAAGTTAGATTTAAGAATTTAGGATTGATTTTTGGTTTCGTTATTTTGTTTATTATGACCCTTGCCTCGACCTTCAATCTGCGGGGGACATCGAGGGATTTTGGAACTCTGAAGTGCACCAGAGAACTGAGATTCACTTGTTTCCGTCGTACTCCAAGAATTGAGATTCTCGTGTTGAATCTAGTTCCCGCCTTTCCGCTTGCTGTCTCCAATAGTCCCGGAACCTGGCTGGAAACCTTGGATGCCTCCAGAGCTAGGCATGACTCCGGATTATTTTCCCTAGACTTTGGGAATGAACTTAGTAGCCTCGGAGCTATACCTTGGTCTGCACCAGTAATCCTTATGAGGGAGGAAGTCCTCACATCCCCTAACAGGGCCCTCGACGCTACGGCACTGGCCGAGAAACCAGCCTACTCAAGACTCCCGCGATGGGATGCGAATCAGGTCTGGTTGTCCCCGATTTGTTGTCGTATGTGTACCAAATGCGGACAACTCTCGTGCCAGAGAGGACGAGAGCTTCCTCATTTACCGGAAATGCTTCGGATCTGCACTTAGATATTTTTACCTAATTACAGCCTACAATTGAGTCGCCCCTGCACCTCTTTTCGTTTTGGCGGCACGGCAGAGAACGAGTCTAGCGGCATGACACCAACCACACGGCAGCGCCGAGGAAGCAACCAATCAGCGCCGACCCGTGGGGACTCACCCCAAAGGCGGGCGAGACGACGCGCTCGACATCGAACAAGCCACGGTCTCAGTCGTTCCGCAGCCACGCAGCGAGAGGTCACGCCGGCTACCGGAACATTTTCGTTGTTTAAAACAGTTTGTAATAGTAGAGTCAGTTCCTTTTTGGTTTGTGAGGTAAGAGCAGATTCTTGTCGCCGGGAGGTTTGGGTACCTCGCGGATCCTCGTGTCCTTTTTTTTAATGGGGTTAAAATCCTCAGTTAAATTTGTGTAGTTTTTTTTGATTTCGCTTTCGTAAAATGGACACGAGGGCCTCCTCGGGACTCCAAGTCAACCGGCCGACTTAAAATTCTCTCAATATGATTGACATCTTGTAGTGGAGAAATCAGTTGCTATCGGGCTTCACTTCTAATTTCTCGCGGAAAATTATGTATCACGCCTAGTCGGCTTTTTCGTGGTTTGCAGAGTTCGCACAACGCCATCTTGCCCTCGTGCCGATTATAACATGTCCGCTCCGAAAGTTTAATAATGTCGCAAAATTAAAATCGGGTTTTATCTTCTTTTAGTACTAATGCTAATGATAATTTGGATGGGACTGTCCCACTAATTTCATTCACTTAGACCCCTGGAGTATCGGCTGAACGGCTCAGCCGTAGGTAATTCATTAATTTTTGCAGTAGTAGTAGTCTCTAGCCTAATTTTTGTTTATGAAATTGTCGTCGATTATTGGGTTGGGTTCGCTACCATAAAATTCTAAAATGGCGTTTTATTCTGTTATCGCTTAAAATTTTCCCGTTAGGTATTTTTCAAGCAAGTCAGGCGTGGCCATGAGCTATCGACCACTGTAAAATGGCTACCGAATTCTCTTGTGTTGAACAAAGAAAATTGTAATATCTGACTGCATGGTCCCGCCTGCCTGAAATCAAATTGTCAAATCGCGTAGATTGCCTCCCCTCATTCATTACTAAATAAAATTTGTACACGCCACTTGTTTAATTGAAATCCGTGTTTTATTTACGAGAAAGATGTTTTTCGAAAACCCTTAAAAGTTCCCCATCCGGCTGACTCACTCCCCTCTATCAACAACTTTAACCAAAGGGCTGATGCTAGCCCGGGCATAAACCTGGCCCCCGCCCAGTACATTGAGCTTTGAGTGTCCGGTTGGCGCAAGTGCGCCTGGCGCCCAACAATCAATTAGATTCAATTTTGTTTGCTTCGAGAAATGTTAAAATAATGGGCGTGGTCCCGTACGAATAATTTTCTCTTTGAGACTTATCGTTACAATATATATATATATATATATATATATATATATATATATATATATAATGCACTTCAAAGACCAAACACCAGCCTTCCCACGGCGAAGTGCGTAAGTAGGCATGAATGCTAAAACAAATTAGGTAATGGCAAAGGATATGTTTCCACGAAACATTATAGGACAAATGGGGATTGTATGCTTCCTGTGTTATTTCTGTGGCCAGCCATAGGGGTGCCTTCCCGCGCCCATGAGACGTTGGAATGGGTGTCGTGTGTTACCTGAGCAATATTATGAAAAAAATCTAATCCAAAATTCTTTAGAGAATTAGCACAAATTTACATTAAGAAAAAAGCTCGAGAAAGCAAAAAGTGTAGTTCCTATTTTTACGGCCCTTTTACCATTAAAAAATTATTAGGGGATATGAATGCCCTTATCGAAATTCGTCTCAATTATTCAAAAGTAATTCATCTGGACACTGAATAAATCATACTGTCTTTCTTTTAAAATTTTGTAACTAATAAATTAGGACATTATAAATATGAATATATATATATATATATATACATAATCAACCAAAGAATAGAAGTTTTATTGCGGAATGGAGTGGGCAAAGAATCTAGAAAAAAAGGGAAATTCTTCTCACAAAGTAAAAGTTATTGTATAAGTATTGTTCAACTGTACCGATATAAAATATACTTATCTGAACACCAGAAATGCTGAATGACATATTAACAAAATGAGTGGCGTTATTATGGAAGAAACCATTATCTCGAAATTCAAATTTCGAATAATTTTCCGCCAGAAATAAAATTCTTCTCTTTTTTCAATAATCGTTGCCAAAGGTATCTGGAATATTTAAAATAATAAATTAAACAAAATCTAAGTAATAATTAATTTATTACGGAATTAAAATTCACACAATTGATATTCTAGTATCGATCGAGATATCTTACCGAGAAAACGGAGGTTTTAACTATTGATTCGAAATTTTATGTTATTTAAAATAAGCTTCAGACCCTAGATATTTCAATTACATTGTTTTAGTGATAAATACAAGTACTTACTTCGCATAATTTTGAATTACAATTCGGTTCAGTTGTCCTAGTGGAAAACTATTAATTTAAAATCCATCTTCGCTTCTGTTTTTACAAAATGGAGCTCTGCAGCAGAACATTTTAATTATATTCTAAACTTAATTTTAACTAAAATACACGATATGCTTATTGCATTGTTTCCCGCAAGATATGCATGAACCATTATGGCAGATGCATATACCCGTCTAATATAGTACACTATTGAGAGAGATGTATTATAATAGAGTAATTCTATGTTAAATCTAATAAAAATAGCTTAATGAAACGAATTAAATGGAGAAGCATAGACATATCTGTGTATTATAATAAATAATTTGTGGAATGAGTTGTGAATAAGTTTTTAATACTTTTATTATTTTTAACAATATGATACATTTCCATAATAAGTCTTTCATAATGAGATAAATGTTTTAAACGGTGTAATGGAAGTTTAAAAATTGCAAAATAAAAAAAAATCACGTGTTAAATTTGCACAAAATCAGTAAAAAAAGTACAATATTGGAGTCACTTTTTTTTCTAAATCATTCGTTACAATAAATTACAATGGACTGACAAGTTTTTCTGCGTCACTAATACAAGTTTCTGAATTTATAGGTAACACGGAGTAGTTGTGAGGTACGCCTCGCTTTGAGTGAAATGTTTGCAAGAGTATTTTGATTAGTGAGGGATTTGAATTTTCAAATTTACTGCCAAGAATTCACCAATAAAAATTCTCTCAGTTTTCGCAGAGATTCCACTCAAAACAAGGCGGACATGACACGTAGTTGTGTTGATTTCGCGAAATTCCACATCTAGTTTCTCTTCTTTCCGGCCGATTGTTGTTTCTCACATGTCAGGTACACCTTACGCGAGTTGCCCCATATTTTCACCGAATCTACAATTAATCGGGGTCCTCCCATGAAAAGACTACTACTAATTCTACACCCCAGCGGCTGCGCCCGTCTTCCAAAATATCTGCACTAGTATTCACCTACAAGACTTTTGTAGTACACGAGGAAAATCGCAGTAAAACCTGTGCATAGTACAGCGAACAGATTAACAGTAAATTCTAGACTTGATGAATTATTTATAATTATTAAGGCATCGTACGTAACATCAGCTATGAAAAGTATACTAGTATATTATGCACCTAGGGGAAGAAGAGTGACTTTTTCGACGAGTGTATGTTTTCAGTACAAGTCGAAAAAGTGCCTCTCCTCCTTGGAGCATACAATATTTTTCATAACAAATGGATGATCTCGGACATTTCTCCAAATGCAGTCATGATTTTAGTCTATACGATGTACACGGCAATGAGATTCACGTGCAATAGTGCGGAATACAGCCTCATATGCCTCTTCGTATCTTGTCCTGATTAATGTCGTGGAATCAGAAAGTCGTGAGTCTCTTCTATGTATTTTTATGGCTTCAGGGGCTTGTATCCTGTCTACTGCTTCGTTTGCTCTTAAGTATGCAATATGGTGTGCTCGTTGGTCAACACCGGGATCGCCCGTTGTTAGCGGGCGTAAAAGAGCAGTCTCTTGTTGCACTTCAATGAGTTGCCAACTACGGCCAACACCCAATTGGTCAAATTCATTTTGATGCAGAGTTACCCAACGGTTACGACTTGCGTCAAATGCCCAAGGTTCTTCATGTTCCAGCGAGGGAAACAATCTCCATAGCGGTTCAAGATAATCATAGCTTCGGTAATAATGATGAGCATACGATATGTCATCTCTCCTCCCCGCCCATGCGAAGATGAGCTGATCCCTTGCTAAGAACTCGGGGAATCCAAAACTTGGACAAGTCAGAATGTGATGACCTACTTGTGTGAATGCAGTAAAGCTTGTAGCTGTGTGATATGTAACTCTTTCAATAGGAGGCAGGTAACCGTTTCGCAGGTATTCAGGAAATAATTGCGCCAAAGTCCTCAGTTCTGGCTCTACGGAACTTATTAATTCTGTAAGAAGGAAGAGAAGCAGGTGAATTTTGATATTCATTATGCATATAATATATACTGGAACATTTGAATAAAGGAACAAAGAAGACAGGAAAAGGAGAGGTAGGAAAATTTTTGTCTCCCGCAATTGTTCAATTAAAATATAAAATGAACTTCAAATTCATTCATGTACTTTGTCAAAATTGAAGCTCCTGTGTTTTTGTTCACTTTTCGCGTACTTTAGTCTTTTGATTTTTTTATAATACTCAGTTTGACAGTTTATGAGGATGCGTTAGTTTGACATCTTATAAATATACTTTTTCGCTTAGAATTATTGCGATTAAATGGAAGTCCTGCAGTGCATGGAAAATTAGTTGCAGTATTAGGAATTTTTCTGAAAAAGAACCTAATTACGACTGCGGTTAGTTCATGAAAAAACAATAAAACACTATAGTGTTATATTTGGAGTCAGAGATTCATGTTACTTAAAGTTCCTGCAAAGTTTATTTTTTCTATACTAGCCTTTTTTTATACTAGCCTTTAGAATAGCATCATTTTCTTCTATGCGCATTATAATGTATACATTATGATACATAATAATATAGATTGCAAATCGTTCATATTAAAGGATTACTTATTTTGAATCATGAAAATGGTGAAATTTCAAATCCTATATCTTTAAAGTTGAGTTCTTTTTTTTTCATATTTTGACAATGTACATGAAATAAAAAATGTTGCAAGTATTAGTTATTAAAATTAAAAAATCTGTAATTTTGATTATTTGCTTTCGAGATTTCGTCAACTTGAAAGATTTAGGATTAAAAACTCCACTTTTTAATACCAAAATCGTCCAAATTTAAGAATTTTTATTGAAAAATTTTTGAAATTCTAAAGTTCCTAATTATATCTTTTCAAAATTTTGTTTGTCCTGTAAAATTTGGGTTTTGGCACTTAAGCCCGTACGTAATATATACACGTGCACTTTTCGATGGGACGCGTAGTTTTTGTTTCATTTGTGAAAAAATGATTTAAGAATAAAATAAATTAAATTTTTGGACAAATGACACAAACCACGAGAAAGATTAATAGACAAAAGTTGTTCAATCAGAAAACAGCTACACATTTTTTATGAATCATTTTTTGATAAGATGCGTAATTTTTGTTTCAATTGTGAAAAATAACATTAACAATAAAAAAATTGTGGAAAAACGACGCAAGGTACGAAAAAAAGATGAATAGAGAAATGTTGTTCAACCAAAAAAGATCTACAAATTTGTTATAAACTTTTGTTATGAAAATACATTTAAAATAAAAAAAATTAACTTTTTGGAAAAACGATACACGCTACAATAACATTTTATCTAAAAAAATTTTTGGCCTAAATTACATTTACAAATCACAGTAAAGGTTCCATATAGAAGTTCTATTCTATTTACTGTATACGTGTATATCATAGAACAAACAGCGGCATTTAAAAAATTATGTTAACTCATTATGTTCACAGTTTAAACAAAGATTCCAGAAAAACAGATATTTATTGATCCAACGTTACCTCTGCCAAAGTTTCAATTATTGCACAATTTTGTGTGATAGATTCGCGTGATAACGCTTTTCGATTTATTTTTTTATTCATAAAAATAGTTGTCACGGGACTTGTGTTTTTTGCATTCACGTTTCGAGACCATCTGAATCCGAAAAAATAGGTTTTTCAACGGTTTCTGTATGTCTGTCGTTGTCGTCGTCGTCTGTATATCGGATAACTTTTGAAAGACTATTTCGTTAGCCAGCATTCTTGACAAACGACACAAGCTACGAAAAAAAAGTAATCAATAACAATTGTTTAAACAAAAAAAGAGCTACAAAACTTATATTAATTATTTCTTGATAGGGCGGGTTGTTTTTGTTTTAATCGTGAAAAGCTACATTGAAAATAAAAAAATTAAATCTTTGGAAAAACGACACAAGGTACGAAAAAAATTGTCAGATAAAAGTTGCTCAGTTAAAAATTTTGGAAAAACGATTCAAGTTACAAAAAAAAAACGAGAAAACAAAAATTGTTCGCACGAAAGAGGTCCACAAATTTTTAATAAATTACGTGTCAATAGGACGCGTATTTTTTGTTTAATCGTAAGAAATAACATTAAGAATAAAAAAATTAAATACGAGAAAATATTAGAAAATTTGAGACAATTTCACGGTAGTTTATAATATTCTAATGTATTTCAAAGAATTCATTTCCGACAAGTGAGAGATATTTTAGGTTTTTACAGATTTGAACAGATTTTCGAATATGTTTTTCAATCCATTTGAGTCTATTTTTAATTCACCCTGAATTATTACTAAATTATGAAGAAGTCTTTTATTATCTCTTTCGAATTTCTTTAATTTACCGGGATTCTTTTAAATTAAATCAATTCTTTTCAAATGAATAGTGGATATTTTTGTAAGTTTTCAGTTTGTGTTTGACTCGTCTTGAAGTGTTTTAAACTCATTTTGAATTTTTCAACTTTTTATCAATTTCTTTTGAACTTTCTTGTATTCTTCCAAAATCATTTTAAACTCACTAAAATCAATGATATTTTTTGGAGTTTTGAATTTTTTTTCCAATTTTATTCCATTTTTTAAATTTTAACTTTAATTGTGTGAAGTTTTATGAATCGAGTTGTTCGGAATGCTTTCAAATCCAAAAGAACATTAGTCACACTACTCATGCACATATTGACTTCCAGTCACTTTTTGGATTAAAAATTAATCTTGCTGCAAATAATAATTCAGGCGATGACGCTGCTTTGCTACTATTTCGAGAAAAAAAACTGCACTAAAGACACTATTTTTAAATCAGAAGCACGAATTTATCAACCAAGAAAGATTTTTCAAATAATAAAAAAAATTTCATTAAAAATAATGAATTTTCAAGCCAAAAACGTGAGCTTTCAACAAAACTGTTAAATTTTCAACTAAATATTTAAATTTTCAATTAAAAAGATGAATTTTCAAAAAAGAAGATTAATTTTCTATCAGAGAAGAAGAATTTTGAATAAAATATGTACATAAATTATTAACCAAATATTTGAGTTTTCAACTAAAAGAATTAATTTCCTACCAAAAGAGACAAATTTTTAACAAATGACATAAATTTCCACGTAAGTGTTTTGAACAATGGAGTTGATGTTAGGTCAAATTTGATTTGATTAATTTTCAGTTCATATTTTTCCGCTACGAATCTTTTTGCATAAATGGTTGAATTCAAAACCAAAAAGATCAATTTCTAACCACGAATGGAGCAGTTAAATTAAAAAATATAATATTTTTACAAATGAAAGATGTTATCTATATTTTAAAACGACAATTGTTTCATATAGTGGATTTTGAAAATAAAATTTATACTCTATACTTTAAATCAATTTGTGAAAAATATTACACATAAATTTTTCGTCTATAGATACAATACATGTAAAATTAGACGTGTTCTACGTGTATAGTCACATAATACATCAGAAAGAAAACTTTTTTTCATGTAAATTATGCGGTGGGTTGAAAAAATTATTCTAGAAAAAATTAAAAGCAAACTTCCGCTGAAGAAAAAAAGTACATTTTTTGAAATTCTTTTGTTTAATTCAGCTATTATTAAGAAAGAGACTGTAACGTTTATAGAGGCCTGGAAAGTTCTATCGACAGAATAATTTCCTTCTTCTAATAAAAGAATTTACTTAGTTTTACGTAAACAACAACAGATACGATAAAAATGTTCACATAAAAATGTTCATGTATAAAAAAGTTATACTAAAATACATTTTACTTTTTCGTAATAACTTGCATCATTTATGATAGAAATTAAAAAATTAATTTTTTATGAAAAAAATCACTACATCTCCCACTACATTATAAAATATTAGTGGCGAATACATTACTATGGAGTAAAGGCAATAATTGCTGAGTAAATAGACAACTTAAAAATTTGTTATCATATTCCTTAAAAACTGAAAGATTGGTAATTACTGCCCTTATTCTATGTATCATTAATTTTTTTCAATTTTGAACAACTTGTATAATAATAAAAATTAATAATATTCGTGGCGTTTATCAAATTGAAATTTATATACACATATAAATGTTATAACGAACAATTCACAATCTATTTTAGAAATAACATTTCTTTTAATTGAAGTCCTCAGAGGAAAAATGTGACACAGCGAGTTTTGAGGAAAAACAGTAAAGAAAAAGTTCCGAGGAAAAATAGTAACCGAAAAAGTTCCGAGGAAAAACGTTTCTTTTGCTATTATAAGTTGATCACGAAAACACTTTAAGAAAACAACAAGATCGTCAATATGATCAGGTCCATTAAGCTAGCACCTCCACAATCGAATTTTGTGATTTTTCATAGCTCAGAATTTCGGGCTTTCTTAGGGCTCCTAAAATCCGCAAAAAAATTTTCCTCTATCCACACTGTCGAATTCTCAAAAAGATTATTTTTTGACAAAGTCATATCTGCGTGGGAGAAAGGGGTTGATTTTTATCGTTAAGGGTTGGAGCCCAAAAATCGGAGTGGGCAAAATTCGATTGTGGAGGTGCTAGCTTAATGGACCTGATCATATTGACGTTCTTGTTGTTTTTTTAAAGCGTTTTCGTGCTCAACTTATAATAGCAAAAGAAATGTTTTTCCTCGGATATTTCCTCGGAACATTTTTACCTCGCGATTCTGTTTACCTTTTTTCCTCTGAACATTTCCGGTTACTATTTTTCCTCGGAACTTTTTCTTTACTGCTTTTCCTCAAAACTCGATGAGTCACATTTTTGCTCTGAGGGATTCAATTTATAAAATAAAAAAATTTATGACGGCAATATAGTTTACAAATAAGTTAAGTTCAAAACTAGTACACTTTGATAAGACTCATTTCAAATACAATCTTTATTCTCCTCCACGCATCTCCAACGTGAAAGAAGACAAACAATTTTAGATCATGCCTACTGTGTAAATTATTAGTCGACAGAAATGAAAATTTTCTATATCATGTCGCTCAGATTCTATTTCAACAGACTGGATATTTATCAATTATGGTCAGTGAATAGGTTTCAGATTCATTGTAAAAAGCTGGGCTATCCACGATTTCTTTTAGTTATAGAGAAATAGCTATTTTTTCAATTAAAAAGTTTTAATTTTGGGAATTGAGTTTACTTTTGGAATATTTGCTAATTTATTTTCTGAATCGCTTTCTCAAAACTGAAAATGACTTCACGAAATTTAAAGAATTTGTGGAATTCACGATATTCAAAGAATTTGAGGAACTCACGAAATTCAAGGAATTCACGGAATTCATGGAACTCACTCCTTCCAACGGCTCGTGGCGGCTGGATGGTCACAGAAATAATGTTGGTTAAACCCCTATCCCTAGATTCTCTGATTTGTCTTTTGTGATTAGTCACAGAAATAAGTTCAGTTTTATCCCTAAAATTGTACAATTTTTTTTTGTTAACGGTACCGGCGTTGTATACACAACCTTTAAATTAGCTTTATGTTTAAAATTAATATTTCTTGGTTTGAAGATGTATGCGACATCCCGTAACTACAACTTTTGAAGAAAAGGATAGACATCATGATATAAAAAAGTTTCTTATTAATAATAATTTTACATTTTAATTCGACAATTGCGTAATACAAAAAAGAGAATAGTCGCGTTTATTTTTAAATATAATTGAAGTTCTAGATATGATATTATATTATTATATATTCACCAATAGAATCCAGGAAAGCGGCAACAGCCAGGAATAGAGACCCGGCGGTGATCTTCATTCTTGTTATTATACTCGATGATAGTAGATGATGCTGATTTACGGAGCGAAGAATTTTTCTACAAGATGCTTTTGTATATATACTGGTGGGCTCTCCACATACCACGAAGACGATTTTGATTTCCTGACTCCCCCTTTCTCACCTCCTACCCCACCAGCCTGAAAAATTCTTCACGCGCTATATGAGTGGCTGATAATTACTATCTCACTCGACTTTATGAATTGAAGCCACGAAAACAAAAACAAGTTTATTTAAGAATCTCGTAAAGACGCTTCATTCTATTTCCTTGTACACGTGTATGGCTAGAACAAACAGTGACATTTTAAAAATGATCACATACGCTCATAGCTTAACAGAAGGTTCTAGAAGCAGAGATCTTTATTGGTTCCACTTTATCTCTTTCAAAGCTTCAATTTCTGTTGTTTTATCGCTAATAACAGGTCAACCAGCGTCTAGTTTTCAGCCAATGAGATAAACGTCCAACCAAGAAGATTAATTTTCCTACCAATTAATTCTTAAAATGAAAAATAGTCACAAAATTCACCTTGAAAAAACGCCAAGTTATGTTTCAAACTCCACAATGATATTAAACAGCCCCCAAATTCCACCCCTGGATACTTTTAACGTAACAGTTCCGAAATTTCTGAATATAATACAGCTAATAAATTTCTAATTAAGAAAAAAAAATTCATCTTTATAAAACTCCACATTATGTTTCTAACCCCAATAGCATATTAGGCAACATCCAAAATCCACCCCTAGTACTTTGAAAGAATCAATTCGTAAGTTACTGCATGTAAAACAGCGAATGAATGTTTGAATTATAATATGGTCACTAAACTCACTTGTAGATAACTACAATTAATGTTAATAACTTCATACTAGTATTCAGGAATCAAAAAGTTTACCCCTAGTACTTTTAACGAAACAGTTCAGAAGTTACTCCATGCAAAAAAGCAAATAAATTTTTGAATTAAAAATAGTCACAAAATTAACCTTCAGAATACTTCAAGTTATTTTTCTAGCCCTATAATAACATTAAACAATCCCCAATTTCCACCCTACTACCCTCAGCAAAACAGTTCCCAAATTTCCCCATGTATGAGTCCAGAAATCATAAAATTGTGTCGGTGTCTGTCTGTCTTTATTTTTGTATGCCAGTCTCATTGTATAGATAGATAAATTATTATTTTTGGCCTGTGACTTGCTTTCACTTGTATTCTTTTACAGAATTTTCTTTAAACTAACCCTTAAAAACTAATATCCATCCACACCTTATCTCTCAGACCGCTCGCTCTTATCGCCTTGCCTCCCTCGCTTCGCCTCGTCTTACCTCCCTTATCCCTTTCACCTCCTTTCCGGAGAACTATAACCTTGGACTTTTCCGAATTCAGCACTAACCCATTGTTATCCGGGTATCTTCTCAATGTCTTCATCATCTCCTTTAAGGCCATGTGACCACGAAGATATGACTTTGTCAAAGAATAATCTTTTTCAGAATTTTACAATGTGGCTAGAGTCTCTGATTTTTGGGCTCCTTGAAGATACCCACTCCAATTTTTGGGCTCCAACCCTTAACGGTAAGAATCAACCCCTTCGTACCACGCGGATATGACTTTGTCAGAAAATAATCTTTTTGATAATTTTACAGTGTTGATAGAGTCTTTGATTTGTGGCTCCTTGAAAATACCCACTCCGATTTTTGGGCTACCCTTTTGTACAACGCAGATATTACATTGTCGAAAAATAATCTTCTTGAGAATTTTACAATGTGCCTAGAGTCTCTGATTTTTGAGCTCCTTGACAATACACACGCACAAAAATTAGAGGCTATAGCCACACTGTAAAATTCTCAAAAAGATTATTGTTTAACAAAGTCATATCCGCGTGGTTCCAAGGGGTTGATCTGTAACGATAAGGGTTTGAAACCAAAAATCAGCGTGGGTATTTTCGAGAAGGCCAAAAATTAAAGTCTCCATCTAGACTGTAAAATTCTGAGAACGATTATTTTGTAACAAAGTCATATCTGCGTGGTACAAAGGAGTTGATTTTTACCATTGAAGGTTAAAGCCCAAAAATCGAAGTGGGTTTCTTCGAGCAGCCCGAAAGTCAGAGACTCTAGCCACATTGTAAAATTCTCAAAAAGATTATTTTTTGACAATGTAATATCTGCGTGGTACAAAGGGGTTTATTTTTACCGTTAAGGGCTAAAGCCTAACATTCAGAGTAATATCTTCGAGGAACCCACAAATCAGAGACTCGAGCCAGATTGTAAAATTCTCAAAAAGATTATTTTTTGACAATGTCATATCTGCGTGGTACGAAAGGGTTGTTTTTTACCGTTAAGGGTTAGAGCCCCAAAAATTGGAGTGAGTATCTTCGAGGAGCCCGAAAATCAGAGACTCTAGCTACATTGTAAAATTCTCAAAAAGATTATTTTTTGATAATACCATATCTGCGTGTTACCAAAGGGTTGATTTTTAGCGTTAAGAGTTGGAGCCCAAAAATCGAAGTGGGTATTTTCCAGGAACCCAAAAATGAGAGTCTCTAGCCACACTGTAAAATTCTGAAAAAGATTATGTTTTGACAAAGTCATATATGCGTGGTACAAAGGGGTTGATTTTTACCGTTAAGGGTTGAAGCCCAAAAATCGGAGTGGGTATTTTTGAGCAATCCAAAAATTAGAGACTCTATTGATACTCTGAAGTTCTTGAAAACATTATTTTTTGACAAATTCATATCTGCCTGGTACCAAGGGGCTGATCTGTAACGATAAGGGTTGGAGCCCAAAAATCAGAGCGGGTATCTTCAAAGAGCCCAAGAATCCGAGACTCTATTGATACTCTAAAATTCTTAAAAGAAGACCAAAAAGCCCTGAGAAAGCCCAAAATTATGAGCTATGAAAAATCGCAAAATTCGATTTTGGTGGTGCTAGCTTAATGGACCTGATCATATTGACGTTCTTGTTGTTTTTTTAAAGTGTTTTCGTGATCAAAAGAAACTTTTTCCCTCGAGTTTTATATATATTTCGCTTTTCGTTGAAACTTTTATCACTACATTTTTCCACTCAACATTTTCTGTAACGTATTTCCTCGGATATTTCGGAGTAACATTTTTACATCGCGATTCTGTTTATCTTTTTTCCTCTGAACTTTTTCGGTTACTTTTTTTCCTCGGAACTTTTTCTTTACTGTTTTTCCTCAAAACTCTCTGTGTCACATTTTTCCTCTGAGGGCTTCATATGTTTATTCTCCCTCTTCGTCCCCTGTTCCATAACATTCACCACCACCCAGACTCAATCCTTCATCCAGTTCTTCAGAATTCCTTAGAATTCCCTTGCCCTTCCTTCAACACCCCTTTCTCGTTTCCATGCACCCACATTTTCTCACATACTTTTATTTTACCATACCCTACCTACGCGGCTCTCCCTTCACTACTTTCCCTTGTAGCCCTGTCGTTGATCATTCTCTGCACCTTCCTTTCATTCCTCGTCAAATCGTGATCTTATTCCTTCTCCTTTCTCCCCTCCAGCCTAACTTTCCATGTTTTGCCTTTAACCATATGCCCTATAGCAGCGCTTCCAAACCCTCCGTTTGTTCCCGGCTCTTTAGCTTCAACCCGCTTATCACAATATTATTTCTCCTGTCTGCCGTATCTTTTCTCTCCATTCTCAACTCCATTGCCCTTATCCTTTCATTATCCGCCCTCCACCTTCTGAAGCCTTTTTTCCGTCCTTTACTTTCACACCCAAATCTCCTCTTCCATCTGCTTCATTTTGGAATCTTTTTCCTTCCTTACCGACACCAATTCCCTCTCTAATCCTGCTTCTTTCACCCTCATACCTTCCTTCTGCTCCTTGATCCCAATTACGTCTTGCCCCAATAATAAAATGAATTTCGTTCTGTCTGAATTCATTATTGTACCGCATGACACCATGAATATTTCGAATTCATTCAAAAATTATTTCACATTCTTTTAAACAAAATTTTAATTTTTTCGCAATCGGTTCTCATTATGTGTTATTCCACTTTAGTTCCAAAACTTCATTTTAAGTAAGTCCATATCATTATAAATAATATTTTCAATACTTCTCAATTCCTTTTAATTTCGAATTATTCCCCATTCATTTCGAATAAAGTTTTCCTTCACAAATTTTCCTTGCTTAAACAATCCTTTACACTGGTAGAGAGCGAATAGCATGTAATGGCCTTTTCGATGAAGATCGAATGAGATGAAAATTGAACGAAAATGTTAAAAAATTTAAAAAAAAAAAAATTTTCAGATCGTTTTCATCGGAATGGAAGGGAATAAATTTTTGTCACAGAAGTCGGATTTTTTTGATTTTCATCAGATTGAATTTTTATTCTTTGGAAGTCGATTAAACCTTTGATTAACCGAAATCGTCTGACGATGCTGTACAATCCTGACATAGATAATAACACAATCCCCATAGCTATCTCTGCAAGCACTGACCTTTTATGCAACTAACAATGATCTTTATTGTTTATGAGACTTTTTACTTTATATTCTGATATATTTTTTCTTTCGCTTCAGACTTTATATGAGACTACACATTTTTTCTGTATCCATGTTGTATCTATTCAAGAAATTACTTACTGTTGAATCGGATTTTCCATACCCTTCTTCGGTCATCTTCAATTTCTATATCTAAAAAATTCAATTCAATCTCATTGAATCTGGTTGAATCAACACTGATGTCAACAAACTTAACCTCTAAAACTCAAATTATCAAATCGTTATCTAGAACTTAGGTATATATATATATATATATATATATATATATATATATATATATAGTTTCTATGCAATTAAAAACTACCAAAACATTTATTACTCTTTATGAATACGCGTAGTGTGCCCGATAACTCCAGCAGAGGGGCGGAGTAAGGGGATGACGCACTGAGAGGTGATAGGATTGACAGTCAGCATTTCAATTTTTAAAATACTCTTGCAATTCAATACGAGAAAATTGACTACTACAACGGCTTTAAAATCCCGATATTATCTCGAGTGGGCTCTATGCCCACTTCAAAACACAGTTACAATAATCTGACATTAATTGCGACTACGAATTTAAACGAGTGGGCTTTTACCCCCCTCAACATTAATTACTAAAGAACCGACATCATGTTTGTGTAACGCTCACTGACTCGACTCCGTGACCTTGACCGAGGTCGGCAACTAACAAAGTTCAACGGCGGCTGTCTACCCCTTCGACACACGCAGCTGAACGCGAGAAGTTAATTTTTACCGATCGAGAGAAACACACGGGAACCCACCTGGTAGCAATCGTCCTCCTCTAGTTTGTCCTCTCATTTTTTCTCTCGTTCGGATAATTTTATTCAGTTTTTCCTCTTACTCTTAGTTCTCGTTTCGCCACGAGGTACTCACTCGGAGCTCGGAATTACGAATGAATATTTTAAGAGTGGCGTCCCCGTTCTCCCTCTCATTGGAGTCGGGGCGCCACCCCAGTACGAGCGTCGAACTATAGAGTGAGAGGAGCGACCAAAGGAAAAGGACAACCGCCAGGTTCGGTTCCCAATAGAGTGATGGCGCACAGTCAGCATGCGTTGCATGCCACGCAGGGCTTCGTTTTCTACTGCTAGTCGATGGTCGAGGGGTGGGGCTGACTTGAGTCAGCACGCAGATTCTCTGCGGCCGCTTGCTCCTGTTTTTCCCGGCGCTCTGGAACGTGCGGGAATCCCATCCACTACGTATGCGCCAGGAAAATAGTCGTGGTCTGACAATTTGTGGTTCCGGTCGGATGACCTAAACTACCTGGTTTGACAGGTGATGGATTATTCATATTTTAACTGGTTTAATGTAATGTAAAAGTCAAGGTGAGTTTATGAAAATTACTAATAATCATAGAAAATTAATCATCACTTTGTGATGTGATATTAGCCGTCGAACTCTCGTATTCTAGGCAAATATCTCATCTAGAGTTCAAGTTGTTATTGACGTTAGCAATCTTTAAAATTTAATATAATAAATGAAATCACAACAAAACTATAATTCTTTTCTATACCAGCCGTAGAACTGTTATTCTCGGCTAGTATAGTACTGTTCGCAGATAGCCCGTAGATTTGATCCGTGATTCCAAAATCATATCCCCAGTAACTAATTTTGAAGTTGAATTTATATTTTGCAATTGTATTTGTGCGGGGTATAAAATACCCCGTCACAATATATAT
>CAKNYM010052843.1:382737-419366 GCA_932195095.1 Andricus curvator
GCGACAACCTCATAAAATGTGAGGAGGAATGTCCATCAATCACTGCCGAAGAGGTGAAAAAAGCACTTAGAGGCACGAAGAACTTTTGCGCTGCTGGACCAGATTGTATCAAGAACTTTTGGTGGAAGAAGTTTACTTCTACACACCAACATTTGGCCCGCACATTCCCTCATATTTAAAGTCGGAGACGCCCATTTCGCAGTGGCTGGTGTTAGGACGCACTATACTCCTGCCAAAAAAAGGCAACTTGTCCAACCCAGAGAATTAATGGCCAATAACTTCTTTGAACACGCTGTATAAGATCTTTACAGCTTTATACATAAATCTCAACAACAGGATTGTTCGACGAATTGAGCCTGTATGGCGAGAGATGTACGAACAACGTGGCTCGAAAAAAGGTGTAGCAGGCTGTCGAGCGAACCTGCTAATTGACAGGTGTGTCTGTAAAGACGTTGCAGCCCATCAGCGCGTCCTGTCAATGGCCTGGATTGACTACCGGAAAGCTTTCGATTCAACTTTGATCGATATTGTAGATTTCCATTTTCACAGTTTGTGTGTGAAAGGATTTCTCATTGGATCGATCGTTACCATCTCCGATGATAATACAGATTCCTAGTAAAAATTAATTTGTATATAACATCTTGCATGATAAAGCGTATATCAGA
The DNA here is from genome assembly GCA_932195095.1 of Andricus curvator. NCBI lineage: Eukaryota > Metazoa > Arthropoda > Insecta > Hymenoptera > Cynipidae > Andricus > Andricus curvator. The sequence goes on from CAKNYM010052843.1 coordinate 383,403, forward strand.
AAAAGAATTCTTCCTCTAAGCTCTCTAGTAGCTCAGTGGCTAGAGCACCTGACCGGAAATCAGTTGACCTGGTGTTCGAATCCCAGCGGAGTGAAAGGAGAAGATCTTTTTTCTGCATATATTTATTTAAACATTTTTAACTTTTAGCTTCATCTAGTCTGAGGACGTTAAATATTTCCTGTAAAAGAGGATATAACTTTGATCGATATCGTAGATTTCCATTTTCACAGTGTGTGTGTGAAAGGATTTCTCTTTGGATCGATCGTTACCATCTCCCATGATAATACAGATTCCTAGTAAATATTTATAAGATGTCAAACTGACGCACTTTGATAAACTTTCAAACTGAGTATTAGAAAAAAATCAAGAGCGTAAACTACGCGAAAAGTTAATGGAAAGACAGGAGCTTCAATTTTGACAAAGTAAATGAAAGAATTTGAAAATCATTTTATATTTTGAGTTAACAATTTTTTGTTCCTTTATTTAAATGCTCCAGTAAACTCATGTGACAGAATGTTTTTTAAGTCGCCAATTTAGAACGAGTACTACATTCACACAAATCGGTAATCACATTCTACAACGTCCAGTCCACGCCCCCCCCCCCTTCCTAGCAAGGGGTCATGTCATTTTTGCATGCCTGAGATCTCACAGATCAGATTTGTTTGGCCAGAATAAAGATTATATTGCACCGCTATAGAAATTGTTTCCCTCTGTAGAACATGAAAAACGTTGGGTATTTGACAGAGTTCGTAACCGTTGGGTAACTCTGATTGAAAATTAATTTAAGAAATTGGGGTTTGGCTATATTTATGCACTCGTTCTAGTGCAAGAATCTGTTGCTCTAAGGCAGAGGATAACAACGGACTGTCCAGCTGTAGACGCACATGCACACCATACTGCATACTTAAGAGCAAACGAAGCAACAAACATGTTACAAGCCATTCAAGCCGAAAAAATGCATAGGAGACGAGCAACCTTCGAATACAGCTCATCATTAATTGCGAGCACATACATAGGGGCATATAATGCTGTATTCCGCGACATTGCACGTAACTCTGTTCACCATTTATAACTGATCAAATTACCGCCAATTACCGAAAATTTACGGAAATTTATGGACATTTTTAATTGATTTTGGGGCAATTTAGCATAAGTTACCAATAAATTACCTGTAAGATTACAATGAATTACCATAAACGAACGAAAATTTTCATAAATTTACTCAAATTTATAGACGTTTTTAAATTGAATTTCGAACTAATCATGGACTGTATTTCGAGAATTGTCTAAAATCATCAATTTCTTATAACACTCGTCGAAAAAGACCCTCTTCTCCCCCTACGTGCATAATACATATATTAGAAATCAACACAAACCATGTATTATGTTTGCCTCCATTTGAGTGGATTCTCTGTGAAAACTGAGAGAGGGTTTTTATTGGTAGTAACCAATAAAAACCAATAAAGTACATTTGAAATCTCATATGAGCCACTAATCAAAACACTCTTGCAGACATTCCACTCGAAGCGAGGTGAACCTCACAATTACTCCATGTTACCAATGGAGTCAGAAAGGTGTATTGATGACGCCGAAAACTTGTGAATTTATTGTAATTTATTGTAATGAGTGATTCGAAATAATACAAAATTAAATATAATATTCTACTATTTCACTGATTTTATCGAAATTAAACAGGTGCTTTTTTTAATTTTGCAATTTAAAAAATTTCATTATACAATCTGAAAAATTTATCTTATTATAAACACAGAAAAAACTGGGGGTTCACTAAAGTTGCGACTCAAATAAAAGTTGGTATCTTTTAGAACTTGAGCTCCAATAGATACCTGTAGAGAGCCAAAAGGGTTCCTTTAGAGCTCACTTCTAAAGAACAACATGGAGGCGCATTCACAAACCAACAGCTTGCAAAGTAGGGTCGGTAAGTTAGGGATCGATTTACAGTTATCGACCGATGATTTAAGACGAAAAGTTTCTTGCATATGAATATGCCTTTATGTTGACAACTTTGCTACATAACCTGCAAATTATATTTATAAAGTAATTATATCTACACCAGAGACTCGCTATTTGAACGCGCGATCGGACGCGTTATATGAATTCCTAGAATTGCTGGTCCCAGCAGTTTCTCAGGGGGCAGGGCGAGAGACGGTTGCGACTCCGCCTCTGAAGGGATGCATGCACTTGGATGCATGTTAGTACTTGGATGGGTGATCATTCGAGAAAACTGAGTGCTGTTGGCACATGGTGGGTGTGGTGAGCCCACACTTGTAGTTATTTACTACAAGAAACTATCCACCTAGAAACACTACCCGAATCGGGTAGTGTCACGCCTACCCTGAAAGGGAAATGGCTTAATGGTATACAAATTGGGGTAATATTTTGTACTTTAATTATCTTCATTAAGTTGCGGCCATCAGAGTTCGATTACATGTGTGCTTTAAGGTAAAAATTATGATATTAATTAAACAAAATGTCGAAGTGGGCAAAGCGAAAAAATGGTTCTTTATAAATAGGCACAATTACAATTGGGACCCTTTGGAACACCAACTGAGGTATCATTTAGAGCTCATTTATCGTTTTGGGTTCCTTTTCAGCAAGGGGGGTTCATTTTTGTTGCAGCTCCTTTGGAACCAAAAATGGGTTCTAATGGAAACCCTAGTTTTTTCTGTGAAAGACTTATTTTGAAAATGTATCATATTGTGAAAAATAATAATAGTATTTCAAACTTATTCACAACTCATTCCACAAATTATTTATCATAATACACAAGTATGTCTATGCTTCCCCATTCAATTCGTTTGATTAGGATATTTTTATTTGATTTAACGTAGAATTCCTCTATTCTTTTACATCTCTCTCAATATATACATCTGTGTATTTCAAACATTTTTTAGATTATGTTTTCATTGTTTGGCTGCGAAATTGAAAAGTACTACCAGTGAGTAGCAGAAACTTCTTTTACATACGGATTGAGGGATCTCTTAAATCAAATTCACTACTAAGATTAATTTCGTTCTGTCTGAATGCATTATCAAAGTCAGCAAACCAAAATTGGCTGCGTTGGATTCATAAAACCCACTACTAGTATCATATAGAGAGAAAAATGACCACCACCCTACCCTACATTCAAGGTATCACAGAACAAATAGGAAGAATTCTCAACAAACACAACATCAAAACCACATTTAAACCACCTGCAAAAATAGGACCACTTCTAAACAACCCTAAATATAAAAAAGAACCTTTCAGTGATCCGTGAGTATATAAAATCCCTTGTTCTTGTGGCAAAGTCTATATTGGAGAAACCGGGAGGGCGGTAAGTCAACGTGTACAAGAACATGAGAGTAAAGTCAGGCTAAAACATTTCACGCAATCAGCAGTAGCTGAGCATCATACTGAAACAGAACATAGCATTTTATTTGAAAAAACAACCGTAATCGCAAAAATGTACAATAAATTTCCAAGAAAACATAGAGAAGCAATCGAAATCTTAAAACACCCTGATAACATCAATAGGGACAATGGATATAATACCAATCCGATTTGGCTTTCCGTCCTCCCGGGTTTTTTTAAAAAAGACTTGATTGGCCAATTAAGTTCAACCAGCCTACACCAGGGGGCGCTCTGGCCAATCACAGAAATCGTAGAGAATACATGCATAAGAACAACATGACCTGAAACTTCAGTTTCAGGTCAGCCCTGAAGAAGTGAACTGCAATTTTCACGAAACGTCGGCAACATTCATAGTTTCGCACACGATTGAAACCCGAAAAATCTTTAAATTTTTAATTTAAATTTATTATTCCTTGATTATGTTGGTAAGTATGTAATAACACAACTTCCTATATATAATTTTAAGTACACTAGTGTATCTTTATTCTGCTTAAAAAATTGTAGTCACGGAATTTTAAATACTTTTTTTAATCAAGAAATATGAATTTTCAACAAAAAAGTTAATTTGAAATCAAGTCGTTCAATTTTCAACCAAATATATGAATTTTCCGCCCTAAAGATTAATTTTTTAGAAAAATATTCGAACTGTTAACTAAATATTTATATATACAATGAAAAAGATGAATACTAAAATGATTAATCCTCAACGAAGAAAATGAAGTTTTAACCAAATTTTTAACCAAGAAAGATATATTGGCAACCAAAAATCTAATAGCTGATATATAACTAGAAGCGATTTTAATTTAATCACAGAAGGCGATTGTGTTACATTTTGCTTCCTCATAGAGGAAGCTTTGTAATCGTAACATTTTCCAACATTTTTGAATTCATTTAATTAAAACTTCCTCAATTTAATAATGTATAATACAATGTTATAAGCAATCGTCCGTATGTGTGTGTGGATGTGTGTATGTGTGTCACACTTTTTTGTGAACACGATAACTTGAAAACGGTTGCAGATAATTTGATGAAATTTGGAGGGGTTATTTTCACCACTAATATCTTGAAACTGACCAAAGGATTTATAAAAATATTCATTGCATTTTTTTAACTTAATAATATTTTAAAAATCGGTTTCTCATGGTAAAACTTTTTTCATTAACATAATTCAAATTTGAGATACGAATAAAAAAGATTCCTTGGTTCGAGACGAATCGATGGACCTATAATATTAATACATTTTATTGAAGTTTAAGGAGGTTATGTTCATTCATATTATATTAAAAATCTATTTTTATAGTAAAAATTTTCTCATTCTCATAATATAAAGTTGGTGTGAGAATAGAAAAGATGTGTTAATTCGAGACGAATCGATTGACTTATAATATTGATACATTTTATTGAACAGTAAGAAAACTCTGGTAATGGATAATATTTGAAAACAATTTTTTATAGAGTTTTTTTTATTAACATAATTCCAAAAATGATTTTGAATTTTTGTTAAAAATTGGTCTTTTTTGTTGAATTACACTATTTTTTATTTAAAAATTCAAATAATGTTTCTTTAAAAATTTAACCTCTTGGTTGAAAGTACATTTTTTCAATTGAAAACTTAACTCTTAATTTAAATTAACTTAGCATAAAGCTGGCAAAGTGATAGGGTGCGATAGAATTTCCCTCTTCCCTTTTCCTGCTCGAAAAGTTACCGTCTCAAATACAAAATTTGATTGGTCTGATTTGGTGCTGTTTCAAGTAGCCTACATTTTATCAATTTAAATTTCCCGCGCTTTAACTCATTAATTGGCGAATCGATTTAAATCTTAGAAAAAATAAGTAAATGAAACGAAACAAAAAATCTTACATAGTAACTTAAACTAATTAACAAATAATAAGAACAATGTTTAAACGTTAAAATTTGATTAATTTATTTTCATAATTTTTTACAATTTATTTATTATTTTTAAATTCGACATTATTATATTGTCCACCCAAATATTTTAATTGTAGCTTCTCAGCAGAAGCAGCTTCCTGCATAGTTTCCAGAGTTCCAGGATCTTCTAGAACTTTCACAAGCCTTGCAGGTAGGAAAGTGTTGAAAGTACCTTCCAGCTCGACAATGATCCTGGTTCCATACTTGGTTTGCACCTTCTGGATCCTCGTCACTGCATACCTCTTCTTTGGAGTCAGGTCTGTCAGCGGCCTCGTTGGTAGGTAGCCTTCCATTCGACCAATGGCATTGATCTTCTGCAGGTCCATTTCTTCTTCAGAGATGTTACGTCTTTTCGCAAGCAACTGAAGAGGTTGAATGAAGAAATCGGTCTGGAGATGCGCTTTTATAGGCAGAAATCCCCACCCTGCTAATCACCACTCCAATTCTGCGGATTCGTTGTATTTTAATAGGGGATTCCCCCTCTTATACAATAAAATCTTGCCATTATAACGTCCTCTAAGCCAGAGTCAATGCAACAGAGGTGGCGATATTGCGCATGCGCAGATAGATAAAAGTGCGAATTATTTTAAGATATTCAATGATGAGCAAAGTAACTAATGTTTATTTGAAAAATCTAACTATAAACTAATGTTTACTTAAAAAATAACTATAAACTAATGTTTACTTAAAAAAACTTATATAAATATAAACTAATGTTTACTTAAAAGACCTAACTTAAAATCAATAGGAAAGGGAAATTATGAGTAAATAGACATTTAATAATCCATTGAAAAATCCATTTATTTAATGTAATAAAATCCTAACCTAGTTTTTACAATAAGTTTTCCAAATCATTATAAAAATCTTTTGCTGTATAATTAAGATCTACTTCATCTATTGAAACATTGCTCGTTGTACAATTATTTGGTTTATTTAAAGCCCAATTTTGTAATATTACAGCATTAATTACAGTACAATGAGTAGTGCTATATGTATGATGTGTACATGAAGATAGTGATGAATCAAGTTTCATTTTCTTTAACGAAGGACAATTCAAGTCTTCAAGATTCTCAACATTGTTGTTTACATATTTTTATAATCACCTTTTCTTCTCAAGACCTTCAACGAAGATTGTGCGTCCAGTCATCAATGTTTCTTGAAGTATAGGTCTAACTTCTTCATAGGGTACGTCACCACCAGTCCAGTTGATTCCATGGAAATTGTATGTTAACCATGTATTAGTGCTTTTATACCTTCCAGGTAGTGAACTCCAGCTGCAGGGTGGTTCGAAGAGGAAGACCAGGGAAAGAGCATCTTCCTGGAGAGTGAGGATGGCCAGCTCCTTGAAGATAAAGTCATTGTAAGGCCTTTTGAAGCCTTGAACGTCTACAACGAAGTCCATCTCAACTAAGACTGATTTTTTCAGCCAAATACAGCTCTTTTATACCCTGATTCAACTCCCACCACTCAATATTACCCCCGCCACTTCAAATTACTTTCTGAACACCGCCACTAATGGGCTTATATTGAACTATTCGATCATGTATGATTAGACAATAGGCTGCTGTATTGGCGGGAAAATTATTACTCGATTCAAATTCTAACCGTACATCCACTGAACTTTGTATCAAAAACTCATTTTGTTTAGAGCAGTCAATTACAATGAGTGGTGCATTTTCCTTGAAGAAACGCTTCTCTAGCAAAGGTCCATGCTCTTTTCCATAGTATGAAGTTTGAAAATTAGCATACATCTCATACAATAATGCAAACTGATTCTGATCAAAGTTTAAATTTAAATTACCATAAGGATAATACTGGGAATTTAGAAAAACGTTTACATTCGTAATATTACAGTGATCGAAAAAGTTGATATAACTTCTCCGTTGATCTTTTCTGCCAGTTTGAAATCCTAGTATGATATATCTTGGTTTCTCTATTTGTGTGGAAGTCTTTACCTGCCACACATGGTTTGACCGGCTGGGATTAGAGGATATTCAAACATAGACTTTAGCAACTGTATCTTTTGGCGATTTTCAGGTAGAATATAGGGAACCATCCATTCAACTTTCTGTAGTATAGTTTTAAAATGTTCAGGTTCTCCTTGAGCTGGTTGAATAATGGCATTGATGTATGTGCGTGATCTTGTTAAGATTAGTTCATGTTTGGAATTTACAATAATCTGTTGATAATAATCTTCAGCGAATCCAAGGACCATGCAGAGTGGGATAGTTACATCAAAGTATCCAGCTTCATTTGTTATTCGAGCATTCAGATCTATATCAAGCCAGTCTGCATTCTCAGCGTAATTAAGCTGATGAGGAGTCAAGGAAAAGTAACTCTTTAACCGCTGTATTTCCATCAGCCAGAACTAGTCTTCCACGTATGTGTATAGAGCTTTTACTTGGAAGAATGCATAAATCTTGATGTTGCACTGCAATTCGTATCTCATCACTATTGTTATATAATGATGAAGCATAAGGTTGATGAGCATGAACCTCATTGTGTGCTATAGATTCATCATAGCTCACTGGAGCTGGAACATTCAGTATTTCTTCCATTTTTGTAACAGTGACAAATAAATAATATGTGAATTAATGGGCGCTTTTTGTTCTTCTTTTTCCTTTCTTGAACAAGTCTGTGACCTTGTTGCTTGAGGAAGCGCACGTTTTGAGATGTTAATCTCTTGCGAGCTGACTGAAAACTGACTGATTTCTTGCATGGTGGCTTGCTTATATAACTTGCACCCACCTTACGATTAAAAACGATACCCATCACGTTGACTTTAAGTGTAATCGGATAGTTATAGTTTCTCCTCGAAAATTCACCAATTCTCCGTCTTGAGCAACTATGCGGAGCTGAATATGATGTATTGTATTCACGATGATCGGAAGATAAATGACGTGTGATGGCACTTCAACGATCTTATATCCTGGGGGAACGGTTGGGAAGAATTCATGAATCGTGTGAACTTTTTGATCATTAATATATGCTCCAGTTGTAATGTTGCACTCAATCCTGCGAGCATTCACCTTGAGAATAGCTACTGGTAAATCAGATATATGAATCTTATTAGCTTCGAGAACACATGATGTGAATCCCAAAAGCTGGCCAATAGAATCTTTTTGTTTAAAGTTATCTTCAAGGTTGCTCTTGATTTCACTACGCATCGTATTGTTGTTTGGCCTGATATTTACTATAGCATTATTATTATTATTATTATCCAAATACTTTTGCACATATTTTTCAATCTCATTCCCATTTGCTGATACTGTTACAACAGAAAAGTCTCTATTCATCGGAGATCTCTGTATATATTTCTCAATGTCTTCAATTTCAGAACTGCCAGGGGGTATGGTAACTACCTGATTACCAATATAAAATTTATTCTTTCCAACGTCAACGTTAGGAATTGAATTAAATTTGAGTAGCTCAACTAGTCGAAGAACATAATTTTTATTTGGCGAGAGTTCTATTGGTGGAAAGTATTCTGCCTCAAGCACAGATGAGTTGCCTGAAATAGTCAGAGTGAACTATTCATCCATGATGGCGTCTTTCTCTATACTGATTTTTCTGCAAGCAATCACTTGCACTTATATAGACTATATTTGCTCTTTACATTAAGCTGTCCACATCGAAATTTAAGACATAAATGACCACACACAAATTTATTATAGTCTTGATACCTATCATGATTATATTTTATAAAGCTACCAACACCTAGATAATTGACAAGTTCAGAGGGTGGTTTAAGGTTACCAAAACTGTCAAAGTATAATGTATCATAACCATTCTTTTTTAATGCTACCCAATGTGTGAATAAACGTTTTTTAGCTGCACGTTTTTTAGCTTTAGGAGCACAACCTTGAGGACGTGGTTTGATATGAAGACCAAGTCCTTGTCGATAGGGTTTCACGTGTAGCCCTTTTCCAAGAGCTATTTCCTCCATCGTCTTATTATGACGTGCAGTTTCTTGAAGTTGATGTTTAGCTGCATTGGAATCATTTACAGCTTTTGCAACACCAGCTGCTCCACCGGCAAGACCTACAAATGCGTTGAGGTCTGCGAATATTGGAATCAGTGGTAAAACACCAAAAACTTTTGAGAGTATGGGTAAATACCCATACTCCTATCCTATCTGCAATGTTTCTTGCTTCAATATTCTCTCGATTCTTCGAATAAGCAATATCGTGCTCCTTACAAGCAGCGTCCAGTTGGTTTATACCTGGATCACCTCGTTCTAAACGTTTAGCTAACGTAGTACCAGGTCCACAGTACTGGTATCCTGGAAAATATAATTCGAAGGGTAATTTGTTAATAATAGTATTAATTAAAACTCGACCTCGACGTTTCTTGCTGTGTACAAGCATTCCTCACTCTATGAAGGTCAGTTTGCGACTGACTAGAAGTCTATGTAAGCGCTGTATCTATAGCATTCTCATATACCGAGGGGAACGGATACTGTATTCTCAACGAGCAAATTTATATTAGTATAGACTTAACAGGCTAGAGAGACGGTCCAACTGTTGTTGACTGTGTGAAGACTATCTTTCAACTGATCCAAAAGCTATATAAGCGCTGTATTTATAGCTTTCTCAGCAGTCAGTCTCGAGCTGTGGTTGAGGCCACAGCTCATTATAGTTGTCCCCGAGGGAAGTTGATACTGTATTCTTAACGATCAACTCCATATCAGTATAGAGTTAACAAGCTGGGAAGGCAATCCAACTGACGTTAGCTGTATGAAGGTTAACTTTCAACTGATCCAAAAGCTATATAAGCGCTGTACTTATCACTTTCTCGTTAGTCAAGGTTAAAATGAGAGTCAAGACACAACCTGTCAAACTTCGAGGCGCAAATATAGACTCCCTCGTTGAACCAGGGCAGAAGAGCGTGAAGCGTCATGGTAATCTACTATCAGACAGCTTTTTTGCAGTTTTTTGTGGTCCATCAAATTGTGGTAAAGCGAATGCACTGCTTACCTTAATTCTACGTCCAAATGGTCTTAGATTTGATAATATTTATCTTTACTCAAAATCTGTGCAACAACCCAAGTATCAATTCCTGGAAAAAATAATCAATAATGTAGATGGCGTTGAGTACTTTCCATACAGTGAGCACGAAAAAGTAATTTCACCTAGTCAAGCTAAACCAAGCTCCACCTTCATCTTTGATGACTTCGCTTGTGAGAAGCAGGACAATGTTAGAGCCTTCTTCGGCATGGGTAGACACGTCAGTGTTGACTGTTTCTACTTATGTCAGACGTATGTTCACGTTCCTAAAAATCTAGTCCGGGATAATGTTAATTTATTACTTCTTTTTCGGCAAGATGATAAAAATCTCAAAAATGTGTATGACGATCATGTAAATACTGATATTGACTTACACGCAGTTCCGAGAATTATGTTCAGCATGTTGGAATACAGATAAATATGGATTTTTAGTTATCGATAAAGATAGTAATTTAAATGAGGGTAGATATAGAAAATGATTTGACTGTTTTATTATTCTATAAATAGGCTTGCTTGATGGTAAATAAAGTTAGTTTTGTGTGAGACGCTAAGGTATGAACATGTTTCATAAAGAGCAAGATGTGCTTCGTCAAATAGCAAAAGCAAGCGATGCTATTCGACGGAAACACCGCATGCTAAAGTTAGGCAAAGAAGCTACAGAGGATATTCTTAGTGAAACTTTTACAACTATAGTTACACCATTACAAAAGTTATTAAATACATCTGATATAGCAAAAGGGAAAAATAAATATATGAATAATAATATTGAAAAAGATGAAGATGAAACAGAAAATGATATATTTCCTTCATGACTGCTAACGATGATCAAGCACATAATACAACTATGGTCCAAGAAAATGATGAGCCTACTGAAAGCCTACGAAAGGCCAATGATGGAACGTTTATAATTGGTGATACACCAATCAGCTTTGATGGACAATATATCAAGATTGGTGAAAAATTGTATCGGAAAAGTACTGGTTTGTTTGAACTCTTATTTAAACAAAAACCTGATGATACTTATATAAGCCAGGGTGATCAAAACAAATATAAAGAAATTCTTATTGGTACAAATGCATATAGGAAGAATTACAGTTCTTCAAAACCCATTAATTCGAATACTCTAAAGTATAAGAATATTATAGCGAAACTTTTTCCACACAAGCGATCATCAACGAGTGAAGGTTCATTAAAGAAAAAGAAACGATTGAAGAGTTCAATACCTCAATTTTTAATAGCGAGAAAAGATTCAAGGTCAGACTACATTTATTGGGATGATGCTAACGAGCTAGTTGATCGCCTTCGACTACTCACAGCATCTCGAGCAGCAGGAAATCCAAGTCATAATAATGAAATTATTTCCATCATCGAGGAATTGCGAGAAGCTCAAATCATATATCAAGAGATTGAAGCTCACTAAAGCGTCAGTATTAAGATGAGCATGGACGTGTTCGGACATCCTCTGAATCGAGCTGCGTCCGCAAATCGTGGACCTCCTGGTATTGGTTTTAAATTTACCTCTAGCGACAATTAAGATATCGATGCTGTTAATTTGAGACTTGTACAGCGTATTGTTCAAAGTGAGATACGAACGCTTTATCAAGTTACGTCATCTATGCGTAATCAAATTGATAATAATAATATTATAATGTAAATTCTTGAAGAATCAGTAAATGAGAAATTAGAGAATTTACAGATTAATACCCAATACGAGTTATCGCTACGCAACGCTGAACTCATTACTCAACTAGAATAGATGAAACATGGCAGGCTGGCTTGGTTGAAATGTTACCATATTCGTAAGAGAATAAGAGTTTCAAATACCTGCTTACTGTTATCGATATATTTTTAAAGTATACCTGGGCAGATCCTGTGAAAAGCAAGAGTGTACATGATGTGACTGAAGCTATGAAATCCATACTTGTACAGGGACGAGTTCCAAAAAACTTGCACACAGATCAAGGCAGAGAGTTTTACAACTCGGAATTTAAAGCTTTAATGCAAAAGTATAGCATTAAACTGTATCAACTTTCAGTAATTTAAAAGCGTCTATTATTGAACGATTTAATCGTACACTCAAGAATAAGATGTGGCCACAATTCAGCTTGCAAGGTAACTACAAATGGTTAGATACCTTGCCTACTCTCATATTCATGTATAACAATACGAAACATCGAACAATTGGTATGAAGCCAAAAGATGTAACTGAAATATTTACTGTGGATCGAATCATGGCAACTAAACCAGTAACATATAAACTAAAGGGCTATCAGGATCAACCTGTCGCTGGAGGCTTTTATCAAGAGGAACTTTTAAAAGTAAAGTATCCAGACATTTAACTTGTGGAGAAAGTCATTAAAAAACGTGACAGTAAAATCTATGTCAAATGGCTGGGGTTCGACAGTTCACACAACAGCTGGATAGATAAAACAGACATGTAATAAAGTTAAGCTAACGTTAAAGTAACGTTAAAGTAACGTTAAGCTAACGTTGAAGTAACGTTAAGCTAGCATTACAGTAACGTTAAGCTAAGGTTAAATTAAAGTTAAGCTAACGTTGAAGTAACGTTTAACTAAGCTTAAACACGAATGTTAACTAGTGTTGAAGTATCATTAAACTAATGTTAGTCTAACTTTAAAACTAATGCTAACAAACTTATGTATGTAATCAGATGTAAGGTTTTACTGAATAAAAACATATGAAATGTATATAAAAAATCGTTCATTTATTCATTTTCAATCATCATCAATCCCGACAACGTTTTTTATCGACTTATAAACTATTGACAATATGTCCGTCGATTTATAGGTTAATTGTTTACATCGGTATCATTATCCTTAACCTTATAATGGCCCCAAGCTAGCGTATCAGTGCTTTCAGGCAAAAGATACCGTTTGTCATCGAAGGGGTTTAAAGCTACTTTTAACTGTTTAACCGTATCAACTTGATGAAGACGTGATCTAATGATATACTGCGTCCTAGTTTGAATCTCAGCATTTTCAAGCAATCAACGTAGTCATCAAAGTTGATAGATTTCTGTACAACACCTGATTTTATACCCTTGGCTTTCTTCACAAAATCTTGCCCATTTACGCGGATGCTGTACATCTTACTCCTCAAGCCAACAAATTCAGTAATGACCTGCCCACTGCACTCATCTTTCATGAGGCCTAGAACTGTTTTGTTGACTTGAGGTATACCGTAAACGTTATTTACAGGACAATCGGATGTGTCAAACTTGTTGATATCTTGTTTCATATCCATGTAAATATCGGTACATTTAACTTCATAAACTAAGCTTTCAGTGTCTGTGTATAGCAGTTTGCATTTGTTACCGTATTTTTCGAGCATATAACTATAATGGAAGTCATAGATCAAGGTTTTCGAAATGTCCAGCACACTAAGCCCAACATATATGGGTTTGTTCATTGAAACCTCAGTTTTCCTAAGTTCCACAGCCACTAGATCTTCATGGAAGATTGCTCGGCTGTGTAAATTAGGTCTAGGTATGAGTGCTTCTGCTCCATACCTACCCTCCCACTTTGCCACGAGTTTAACATCTACATGTTTACGCACATTTTCCATTGTCTTACCATACACAGCGTTGTTCATGAGTTTGAACAGGTTTTTCTCAAACTCATTTTTAGCTGCAGCTCTCTTTTCTGTGTTAAAATCTATGTATGATTTTAACCATGGAGCTTGATTAAATTTGAGAACGCGATGAATTTTAACAAGCTCAAGACCGTTTGCTAAAGCTTGTTTTAATTCACGGTAATGGAGGAAGTGATTTCGTTTCGGTAGGAGGGTAGTTATGAGTTTCTCCTGCTTTGACCCTGGTGGTTTCGAGTGTTCAGGGCAAAAAGGTAAATCACTATGATTATCATGAAGTTCGTCGGGGTAATCCAAGTCTACTCCAAGGTTATAGCCAACAGGGGCATCATCAGGAACATTAAAGTTGAAGCTATGGTCAACATTTCATACCCACTCGAAACCGCTAAATGGAAGCGCTTGTGCCATTGCCCAACCCTAGAGGTTGTTGGCGTCAAAATATACTATATAGCTGATCTCCTCATTGTCATTGTAAACTTCCATATAGGGATTATTGGCTTAAGCAAAACGGTTGAAGCATTGACTAACTCCACCCCTTATACCTAACTCAATAAAAAGGACTTTATCAATGTCAGTGACACTGATCACGGAAGTTTTCAAAGATATCTGCAAGTAATAAACACATCCGTTTTCATGTACAGATATATATAATCGATAAGATTTTTGCATTTAAATTCAGAACATACCCGTTGCGCATGCTCATAGTCTTCATCGGAAATTTTAGAGTCATTTAATGTGCTATAGAATTTGTCTATAGGTGGTAGTTGCGTTTCTTTGAGCTTTTCCCTAGAGTCAAAGTACTCATGAGGAAAAACTCCTTTCCGCGTTAGCAATTTGATTTTTTCAGCACTTAAATTTGAAAAGACTCTACTTCTTTTTTGTATTCGTAGAGGTATGATGCTAATTTATCTAGAGAAAAGGCCATAAAGCGAATTGTATCAACAAAGCGAAATTTTATCTCACTTTCTCTAACATTTTTAGTGGAGCTAATATACCTCTCTTTAATTAGAGGAAGTAGATCAACTCGACCTTCAGACTCAGTGAGTATTTCGCGAATAATGAAATGAGCATCATACCCACTTAAATTATGGAAGACAACGGGTATGGTTCGAGAATCTTTGTAATTTAGATTACAATCTTCATGAGCAAGCCCTCGATATTTTCCGGTTAAATGTGAATGGTCACGCACTTTCTTTTGGCCGGGTGCTATACTCTGCTCACAAATGTGGCAGGTAGTAGCTTCCCTAAAGGCAGCTTTCTGCTCAGTAGTCAAGTTCTCCATAGGTATGGGGCACATGAATACTGTTTCAGCATCTTCTGCCAATTGTTGCAATTCGTTTGCAAACCATTTGGCAGGATCAGCATCATCTTCCGGGCATGCCTTATAGTTGGAAAGTGCGTCATCATAACTACACTTTATGTAATAGCCTATGCTGAGTATCTGATGTTTTTGAACGATCTCAGTGTTACTTTATGTTCTCCTGAGATTCTTCAACGGGAAGCAACAGACACTTGCAGTTGGCATATACGACAAACGGTACCTTTTCTTTATTTCTATAATTGGTGAACTCAATGATATTTTTCTCAGGTTTCGGCAATTTGATTCTACAATGATTCATATTTTTACAGTTATCATTGTGTTCACACAACTTTTCTTCGCTTGAAAGATAATGAAGACATCGATTTCAAATATACTTTTTACGTTTATTTTTAGATAGTTGTTTACCAAGTGCAGATAAATCTTTAATCCATACATAGTGGAAATTTGGAGTATCGAGGCCTTCATCATATATTTCAAATACATTATCATCATTGCTCTCATCAATGTAATCTTCTTGTACGTGTAAAAGATTAACATGCAGTTCCCTCTTTTGTGACGTCATATGAAGAGGAACAACAGTGTAATCAACATTTCTTCGTACAAGACCCTATACATTGATTGAGATATCATTTTGTCGCTCAAATTTTGGGATATTCCTTAAAGTTACAGGAAATTCAATACCAGTAAAATCTAACCTATCTTCATACACATTATAATTAGAAACACGTTCAGGATGAATCTGTATATCAGCTGGATATAGTGCTGATAGAACAGCCCACTTAAAGCATTGATTATCATTCTTATTTTCTACATTTATACATCCTTGCTTTCTCTTAATTGGATAAGGCAGGGGAATAAATTAACTAGCCCGCAAAGGATTATATTTATTTACATTGATTTCCAGGTGAATGATTGAATGCAATGTCCAATCTGAATCAGTTTCCTGGAATTCTTCAACTTTTTGCAGGATTCGTTGTTTCATATATTCATTGAACCAATCGTCTAACAATGTCGTCGGGAATATGTTATTCGTTTCGGCCAGAAATGTTTTCACGTGTACAGACTGATCATCCTTTGTTACATGTCTATATTTAGCTACTAGCACACCGTAAACTTTTACAGGTCCATACATATTTAATACACATCTCATTCGTTTTTGAAATAATACAGAGGCATCGTTTAAAAAATTACTTATATCTATATGTAAAAGGTTTGTTATTGTATTAGTTTGTAGTCGACATTGGAATGCTTTCTCGGAATCGGCCCAGTGAAGTCGGTTGGGGATATCGTCTTCTTCGTCAGCTGCTGCATCTATAGAACCACCGCTTCTCAAATGTTGTTGGAAAATGGCGTTTAGACTGATGATTCGATTAACGATATGAAGGCATCTCTGCTTCTCAGATGTCCAGAAAAGATCCTTCAGTATAGACTGTCCTGACGAGGAGTAACTCACATTCATCCAGGGAGATGGTTCGACTCTGCTTTTCTGGCCTCTGCTGCTGCTGCTCACACGTCTTGCGCTTTCCAGGCATTTTTAAAGCTGGGCGCTGCTGCTGCTTCTGCTGCTCTCCAGACACTTTGGAAGCTGGTCTCTGCTGCTGCTGCTTATTACCATCAGCCAGGTCGTCTGGTTGCTGAATGAAGGAATCGCTCCGCAGACGCGCTTTTATAGCCAGAAATTCACACTCTGCGCATGCGCGACATTTGAATAGGGGATTCCCGTCGCATTGTCACCCCACCCTACCTTCACTCAGACCAAGAAGCTGTGAATCAAACTGCGCATGCATAATCTTCCATCAGTGGGAACCCCCTCACTGTACTAGTAAGACTTTATCTGTGGAACTCCCCTCACAGGACTACACCCCACATCCATCTAGAATATTCTGTTGAGATTCAAACTGCGCATGCGCGTTAATATTATTAGGGAAATCACCCACCCACCTCCACTCTGACCATGAAGCTGAGGATCCAATTGCGCATGCGTAATATTCTATCTGTGAGGGCCTCTCTCCGCCAACTCCATCTAGAAGTTGAGTTCTAGAATATTCTGTTGAGAATAAAACTGCGCATGCGCGTATGTATTATTAGAGGATTCACCCACTCCATCTTCACTCTAATCAAGAAGCTGTTAATCAAACTGCGCATGCGCGTATGTATTATTAAATGATTCACTGCACTATATCCCACCTTTATTTCCATATAGATTATTCTGATAAGAAGCAAATTGCGTATGCGCACCACTAACTATAAACTAAGGTTCGATTAAACGATCTAACTTAAAATTAATAGAAGAGGGAAATCATGAGTAAATAGACACTTAATAATCAATTTAAAAATATTCATTTAACCAAAATCTTAACTTAGTTTTTACAATTCGGTATAAAAATCCACTGCAACTCTGGAAACAGAAAAACCTGAAACAGAAAAAAAACCTGCAACAGAAAAAAACCTAAAACAGAAAAAACTTGAAACAGAAAAAAACCTGAAACAGAAAAAAAACCTGAAACAGAAAAAAAACCTGAAACAGAAAAAAAAATCCTGAAATAGAAAAAAAAACCTCAAACAGAAAAAACCTGAAACAGAAAAAAACATAAACAGAAGAAAACCTGAAACAAAAAAAACCTGAAACCGAAAAAAACTGCAACAGAAGAAAAACCTGAAACAAAATAACTGACACAGAAGAACACACACACATATATATATATATATTATATAATGACATTCATATAGGAACATATTTTTTATCTTCTTATTTTTATATAAAATGAAAATCTTGCTGTTTTTTATTATAAAATGACAGATTTATTTTTTTTATTAAATATGACGATGATGTATGAAGTAGGGCGGGTGGCGATGACAACGTCGAGCAGGACGGTGACTACGTTGTTGACCTCTCACTTCAGCTGGTGGTGGTGGTGGTGTTGATGATGATGGTGGTGGGGGTGTTGTTGCTGGTGGTGGTGGTGGTGGTGAGTCTGAAACCTGCTGCAGCGAATATGAGGACGATGGTTGTGGCGGTGACCCCTGTGGCGATGGGTCTGGTGATGGTGTTGAAGGCCACTCAAACTCTGAGAAGTGTATTGGTGATGATGCGTTGAAATCTATCACCAGCTCCTCCGATGAAGATGACCATCATGAAGGAGATGATGAAATTAGTAGCTTCCATCGTGCCATCTGTAATCAATACATTTAATTATTTTTCTATCACAAAAAGTAGTAACTATTTATGGATAAAATGTCAGAACTCACCTCATTTGAATAATAACCAACGATTTCTCTCATGATATCTTCTACTTCCCGGTTAAAGAGAAGGTAGGGTGGAGAAGCAGGAGGACTATCCTTTCACTCAGCCATCCGCTCTCGAACCACTGCTGTTACTGCTATAGCTGCTGCTACTGCTGCTGGCTACCTGAAACAAAGGATGCCAGTCGACTGTGCTGGCACGCTTTATATCCTCAGATCCTCACTCACTCATCACTATCACACTCCCGACTGTACTTGGTCGCGGGAAATCCCAGCGCAGACTGAGCACACGCGAAACATGTGGAGCACCAGTGAGCGCGCGTGCAGGACGCACTGGGGTGACGCACAGTATGTCGGTAAGGTACGGGCAGACTGAGAATCAATTCGCCGGCCGACGAATGCATTACCGACTGTTGATATTAGTGCTGGCAGAAAGTACGGAGTGACGTCATCAGTTATTTAAACCCGATTGATAAGGTAGGCTCCTGATATAGCGACTGACGCTCCACCTGTGTCTGGAGATGTGCATTATCGACGGCCCCTGTTTTACCGACCTATGGTAAAATGATAATATAAAAAATTACCGACCTCCCTGTTTTACCGACTGATGGTAAAATCACAGTATAAAAAATTTCCGACCTCCCTGTTCTACCGACTGGTGGCAACATGAATCCCTACCTTACCGACCGATGGAATAATGTTAATATAAAAAATTACGGGCCTCCCTGTTTTATCGACTGATGACAACATTCATCCCTACCTTACCGACCGATGGTTTACCGACTGAAGGTGATATGGTACCCTACCTAACCGACATATGCTAAAATGAGAATATAAAAAATGACGACTTCTCTGTTTTACCGACCGATGGTAACGTGACAACTTACCTTACCGACATATGATGTAATGATAATATAAAAAATTACCTACTTACCTGTTTTACCGACTGATGGTAATAAACTCTTTTACCGAACAATGGTCACTTAGAACCCTCCCTTTGTCGGTAGCGCCATCTGTTGGTGTCGGTAACTAGCGACTGTGGCGCCATCTGTTGACAAGTGGAGCCGTAACCGCCTATCCCTACTACTCAATTATATTGTTTTAGTGATAAATGTAAGTACTTACTTTGCTTAATTTTGAATTACAATTCGGTTCGGTTGTCCTAGTGGAAAACTATAAAGTTCAAATCCATCTTTGCTTCTGTTTTTACAAAATGGAGCTCTACAGCAGAACATTTTTATTATATTCTAAACTTAATTTGAACTAAAATACACGACATGCTTATTGCATTTTTTCCCGCAAAATATGCAGGAACCAATTTGGCAATTTCCCCTCTAATATAGTACACTATTGAGAGAGATGTATTAGAATAGAGTAATTCTATGTTGAATCTAATAAAAATAGCTTAATGAAACGAATTAATTGAATGGAGCAGCATAGACAGACCTGTGTATTATAGTAAATAATTTGTGAAATGAGTTCTGAATAAGTTTTAAATACTTTTATTATTTTCAATAATATGATACATTTCCATAATAAGTCTTTCATAATAAGATAAATGTTTCAAACGGTACAATATTAGAGTCACTTTTTTTACTCTAAATCATTCGTTACAATAAATTACAATGGATTGACAAGTTTTTCTGCGTCACTAATACAAGTTTCTGAATTTACAGGTAACACGGATTAATTGTGAGGTACGCCTCGCTTTGAGTGAAATGTCTGCAAGTGTATTTTGATTAGTGAGTCATTTGAATTTTTAAATTTACCGCCAATAATTCATCAATAAGAAACCCTCTCTGTTTTCGCACAGATTTCACTCAAAACGGGGCGGTCATGAGACGTGGTTTATGTTCATTTCGCGAAATTCCACAACTAGTTTCTCTTGTTTCCGGACGATTGTTATTTCTCACAAGTCAGGTACACCTTACGCGAATTGCCCCATATTTTCACCGAATCCACAATTAATCGGGGTCTTCCCATGAAAAGACTACTACTAATTCTACACCCCAGCGGCTGCGCCCGTCTTCCAAAATACCTGCACTAGTATTCACCTACAATACTTTTGTAGTACACGAGGAAAATCGCAGTAAAACATGTGCATAGTACAGCGAACAGATTAACAGTATATTCTAGACTTGATGAATTATTTATAATTATTAAGGCATCGTACGTAAGATTAGCTATGAAAAGTGCAATAGGATATTGTGCACCTAGGGAAAGAAGAGTGACTTTTTCGACGAGTGTATGTTTTCAGTACAAGTCGAAAAAGTGCCTCTCCCCCTTGGTGCATACGATATTTTTCATAACAAATGGATGATCTCGGACATTTCTCCAAATGCAGTCATGATTTTAGTCTATACGACGTACAAGGCAATGAGATTCACGTGCAATAGTGCGGAATACAGCCTCATATGCCTCCTCGTATCTTGTGCTGATTAATGTCGCGGAATCAGAAACTAGTGAGTCTCTTCTATGTATTTTTATGGCTTCAGAGGCTTGTATCCTGTCTACTGCTTCGTTTGCTCTTAAATATGCAATATGGTGTGCTCGTTGGTCAACACCGCGATCGCCCGTTGTTAGCGGGTGTAAAAGAGCAGTGTTTTGTTGCACTTGAATGAGTGTCCAACTACGGCCAACACCTAATTTGTCAAATTCATTTTGATGCAGAGTTACCCAACGGTTACGACTTGTGTCAAATGCCCACAATTTTTCATGCTCCAGCGAGGGAAACAATCTCCATAGAGGCTCAAGATAATTATAGCTTCGGTAATAATGATGAGCATACGATATGTCATCTCTCCTCCCCGCCCATGCAAAGATGACATGATCCCTTGCTAAGAACTCGGGGGGTCCGAAACTTGGACGAGTCAGAATGTGATTACCTACTTGTGTGAATGCAGTAAAGCTTGTAGCTGTGTGATATGTTACTCTTCCAATAGGAGGCAGGTAACCGTTTCGCAGGTATTCAGGAAATAATTGCGCCAAAGTCCTCAGTTCTGGCTCTACGGAACTTATTAATTCTGTGAATAGGAAGAGAAATAGGTCAATTTTGATATTTATTATAAATATAATGTATACTAGAAATATCAAATGAACGAATGAAAAAGACAGAAAAAGGAGTGGAAAGAAAATTTTGGTCTCACGAAATTGTTCAATTAAAATATAAAATGAACTACGCTTTTCGCGTACTTTAGTCTTTTGATTTTTTTATAATACTCAGTTTGACAGTTTATCAGGATGCGTCAGTTTGACATCTTATAAATATACTTTTCCGCTTAGAATCATTGCGACTAAATGGAAATCCTGCAGTTCATGGAAAATTAGTTGCAGTATTAGGAATTTTTCTGAAAAAGATCCTAATTACGACTGCGGTTAGTTCATGAAAAAACAATAAAACACTATAGTGATATATTTGGAGTCAGAGATTCATGTTACTTAAAGTTCCTGCAAAGTTTATTTTTTCTATACAGGCACATATGTTTCACATGTAGAAAATGATAAGAATTCAAAAAAATAAATCAAAGATTTCATTTCTACTGTTAGCAATTGAAGAATTTGCACAGAAAAATCTATCAAATTGAATGAAGTTTAATTTTGAATTTTAAACTGCTAGATAGCTGGAAAGCCTTTAGAATAGCATCATTTTCTGCTATGCGCTTTATAATATATACATAATAATACATAATAATATAGATTGCAAATCGTTCATATTAAAGCACTACTTATTTTGAATCATGAAAATTGTGAAATTTCAAATCCTATATTTTTAAAGTTGAGTTCTTTTTTTTCATACTTTGACAATTTACATGAAATAAAAATTTTGCAAGTATCAGTTATTTAAATTAAAAAATCTGTAATTTTGATTATTTGCTTTCGAGATTTCGTCAACTTGAAAGATTTAGGATTAAAAACTCGACTTTTTAATACCAAAATCTTCCAAATTTAAGAATTTCTATTGACAAATTTTCGAAATTCTAAAGTTTTTAATTGTATCTTTTCAAAATTGTAGGAATTTGAAATTCAAATCTCTAACAGTTCCCGTCAGATCACTGAAGTTAAGCAGCGTTGGGCGTGGTTAGTACTTGGATGGGTGGCCATTCGAGAAAACTGAGTGCTGTTGGCACATCGTGGGTGTGGTGAGCCCACACTTGTAGTTATTTACTACAAGAAACTAACCTAGAAACACTACTCGAATCGGGTAGTGTCACGCCTACCCTGAAAGGGAAATGGCTTAATGGTATACATGACTTTTGATTATCAAATTGATTCATATTCAGGAAAGTTTATTCATACATCTTTGAAATTCAAGATTTTTCTACTGTAAATCTTCAAAAGAGCAGATATTTAATCTGCTAATGTAGATTTTTCAAGGTTTCGAACTAAAATGTTGAAGATTTTACGGATTTTACCAGATTATTTAAAAATGTCATAAAATATTTCAAAAGAGTTCTAAAATTATCAAAGAGTAAGCTGAAAGAATTTATGCCAATGGGGTCGTTGCATTAATTTTAGATAAAAAAAAAATTGATTAGCAGTTCGAACTCGAAAGTTCATTGCCTCACTACCCGATTCGGGTAGTGTTTCTAGGTGGATATTTACTACCAATGTGGACCCACCACACCCACGATGGCCCAACAGCACGCAGTATTCCTAAACGGTCACCCATCCAAGTACTAACCGCGCCCAACAATGCTTAACTTCAGTGATCTTACGAGAACTGGTGTTTTTAGCGTGGTATCGCCGTTTATAGATTTAGATTAATTTTAGATAATATATATTTTAAATACTGCATACAATTTTGAAAATCTCAGTGCACTCAACGTTTTTTTTGAATACTTCATTTTCGAAAAAGAAAATATTGACGAAAAAGTATTGGAAACCCTATTCGAAAATTGTGTGCCTGAAACGACAGCTGGTGAAAATTCAAATTACGATTTCTCAGAGAGATTTCTTTAGTTAAAATTGTCGAAAAGCAGTAGCCAGTCGTAACTAAATGTCACTACAAAATATGATTTTGCTTGAAATATATAGACTAAAAAAGATAGTAATGAATAATGTTATTCAAGTGCGTAAGAGTGAGATGCTTCCAAGGATATCCTCAAATTTTTGTCAATCACATTTCAGAAAAATGAGATGATTTTTCCACCTCAAACCTCTGCCAACATAAAATTATGTATTATACTTCTGGCACATTCGCACTGTCACATTTTACAAATCTCTTTTGGTAGGCATTCAATTTGTTTTGTGTAAAAAGGCAACTGTTTTGGTCGAAAAATCAACTATTTGGTTTTAAATTAATTCTTTAGCTAAAAATTTATATTTCTTGGTTAAGACGTTTTTGTAGGTCCATCAAGCTCGCAATTCCACGATCATTCCCAAATTTCTTTGTATCAAAATCTTGACATTTTTTGGGATATTTTTGGGCTGTACTGCCGATTTTTGGGCTCCACAAAACTTGTTTAAAATTTCAAATTGGGATTGGAGGTGCTGAATTGAGACAAGCCAGCGCCTCCCCGATACAAAAATCACAAAAAATTAAATTTCAAATCCGACAAAATTTTGGGCTTTTTTGGGCTCTCGGATGCAACAACAACCAATTTCCAAAAACTACCTGTACGAAAAATAAAACTGCCTCCTATGTAAAAATTCGAACGCGGCAAAAACAATTGGCACATACACATAGAGTGAATTTGTTTAAATTCTCAATCATTCGTTACAATAAATTACAATGCATGGACAAGTTTTTCTGCGTCACTAATACACCTTTCTGAATTTATAGGTAACACGGAGTAATTGTGAGGTACGCCTTGCTTTGAGTGAAATGTTTGCAAGAGTATTTTCATTAGTGCGTCATTTGAATTTTAAAATTTACCGCCAAGAATTCACCAATAAAAATCCTTTGTCAGTTTTCGCACAGATTCCACTCAAAACGAGGCGGACATGAAACGTGGTTTGTGTTGATTTCGCGAAATTCCACATTTAGTTTCTCTTGTTTCCGGACGATTGTTATTTCTCACAAATCAGGTACACCTTACGCGAGTTACCCCATATTTTCACCAAATCCACAATTAATCGGGGTCCTCCCATGAAAAGACTACTACTAATTCTACACCCCAGCGGCTGCGCCCGTCTTCCAAAATATCTGCACTAGTATTCACCTACAATACTTTTGTAGTACACGAGGAAAATCGCAGTAAAACTTGTGCATAGTACAGCGAACTTAAGATTAAGAGTATACAGAATATAACATGCGAAGCCGTAACGGCATGCGAAGCTGGCGCCTCCCCAATACAAAAATTCGAAAAAATTAAATTTTAAATCCGAAAAAATTTTGGGCTTTTTTGGGCTCTTGGATGCAACAACAACCAATTTCCAAAAACTATTTGTACGAAAAATAAAACTGCCTCCTATGTAAATTTTGAACGCGGGAAAAACAAATTGCACCAGAATTTGGGCTTATTCTGGGCTCTCGGATGCACGACAATTTTTCTCAAAAACCAGCCCTACGTCTAAAAAATTAAACCACTATGATAATTTCAAGTTGAAATTTCAATGACCAAAACTCAGAGAGTCTATTGGCACTGTATAATTCTTGAATCGATTTTTTTTCGACGTGCCGCACCATTAATAATGTGTTTTTTCAGATGTGATTGCTTCTTTTAGAATGTTCCTTCTCGGATTTGATAGAGTTAAATAATAGCTTGAAAGAGCTTTTCGAAATCATTTTCAACATCCCTTCTAAACTCAAAAATAATACAGTTATGTACCTTTCTTGGAGTTAAAATTTGAGTTTTTTGGGACGCACCGATATTTGACAGAGTTTTCTCGAACATAGTTTTTTTTGCGCTTTTTTCGCGATTAAATAGAGGTAACCGATACCTCGAAGGTACTTTCTTGTTTTTTTTTTTAATTGAAGAATAAAAGAGTTATTCAACTCTCTATGAATCAAAATCCGAGTTTTTGAGGACGCGCCGTTTCTTTGAAGAAGGTTTTCTCGGAGATGGATGCCTCTTCCAGGATGTTCGTTTCGGATGATGATTCAGTTCAATGAAGCCTAACAGTACCACGAACCGTATGGGCCTTTTTTTTTTGTTGAAAATTAATCGCGTGACAGACAGTATTTTGTTTGTCCTGTAAAATTTGGGTTTTGGCACTTAAGCCCGTACGTAATGTGGCCCTTCGAATGTGCACCAGCCCATCTGTGCACGTTGAAATATACACGTGAACTTTTTGATGGGACGCGTAGTTTTTGTTTTGTTTGTAAAGAAATGATTTAATAATAAAATAAATCAAATTTTTGTACAAATGACACAAACCACGAAAAAGATTAATAGACAAAAGTTGTTCACTCAGAAAACAGCTACACATTTTTTATTAATCATTTTTTGATAAGATGCATAATTTTTGTTTCAATTGAGAAAAATAACATTAACAATAAAAAAAATCTGCCCGCTTCACGGGCACATTCTCATAATGTATTCACCTCGCGCTACGCGCTCGGACACATTTGTCGAATAGGTTTTCACACTTCGTGTGCTCGCTATTGCGCGCTGCGCGGGCTAATGCTCTCTTAGTAAGCTTCATCGTTATGACCTGCTTTTGGTTTAATTATGTCAGTTTCATCGTATAATAGAAACCCAAAAGTTTGAGCGCGCTTGCTGCGCGCAATTTGGTCGTCGCGCTTCGCAAAGAGCGACGACCGTATGTTATATTCAATGTTCTTCAGATAAAAATGACAAAATTTGTATTTGATTTAAAATGAAGAAGGTAATTCCTTTACTTCAGCGTATATTTCCGTATCTTGCTAATAAATCCTACAATCAGAAAGATTTTTTTCCAACTATCTGAAAAGGCGAGAAAAAAAGTATTTAAGTCGTTTTTGGAAAAAATATCTTGCTTTTTCATTCATAATCAAACCGACCCCTTGCCTACCATGTGATTCCCTATCTACTCCTGACCATATTTCAAAACCGCCTTTTAACACCCCATTTTCTATGTTTCTACTTTCGCATCCCTTTTTCTTTGCCTCAGGTGCACATAAAATATCTAGCTTCCTTACGTGCATAGTTTCTCGTAATTCTCTTATCTTAAGATCATTCGTCCCCCTAGCATTTCAGACACCCAGTCACCATTCATCGGCTGAAACTCGACCTTTTCATTTACCGTGTGTATGCATTTCGTCAATCAAAGTTTCAGTCCATTCCGAGGCTACTTTATTTTTTGTATTGCTTATGTTTAGATTGTACACCCAACTACCACCTTTATGCGCGACATGTGTTTTGCGAGTCGAAATCATGTCCAAGTTGAGTAGTTATTCGTCGTACGGTGAAGAGTCTAGTTGTAACGTTAGTCCCACAAAAACTTCTGTTAGGGGGGGGGGGGGCGTGAGGACAAGGAAAGGAAACCGAGAGAGAGTCGCAATTGGTTGATATTTTATGTTGAGAAGGTCACCAGCCTTTAGCAGGGTTGTATTAGATAGGAGTTCATATGTTTCCATCTGCCCATTCCCGGCCCACCTCTAAACGAGGAACCAATAACTCTTTTTTTTCATATATGTATATATATATATATTTATTTATTCATGCGTCTATTTGGAGCATAGTTCTTCAAATATAAATGTAATAGTCGAATTTTTTCAAAGCAATTATTTTAGTGAACAAAGATCAAAACGCATTCTTGAATTATTATTTTATTTTATTGTTTTAATCGTTGGAAATAGTATTGTGAACATAAAAACGATGAAACATTGTGAAAAAACACACACGAGATGAAAAAGAAATTAAATAAGCAAAGTTTTGATGAGAAGGTGCCCACTTATCAGGCAGATATTTTCACTGTTAATGTTATTTTTGATGAATAAAACAAAAACTACACATCCTATAAAAATGACCAATTACAAATTTGTAGATGTTTTTTGTGAGCAAAATTTGTGTTGAATGATCATTTGTCGTATCTTCCATAGTTTCGCCATAAAATTGAATTTTTGGATTTTTTGGAAAAATTCAAGAAGTCGATATGACAATTTTATAGGACGTGCAAAAAAAACATTTTTTTTGTCCTGACTTTTTTGCGTATCGTGCGTTTTTTGGCTGAAAATGTTAATTTTCGTTTCTTTTTTTTGGATTTTGAAAATGCTGTAACTCTGAAAATTTGTATTTTATCGAAAAATGTCATGGGAATATTTTGTTTGCCTTTTTCAGTAATATTGATATCCGTCCATAGAATTTTTTAATATTAAAAAAAAATGTTCTACAAAATTTTCAAAATGTGCTCATTCTTTGAATTTGCTTAAAAAATGGCTGGCTAACGAACTTGACCTTGATTTTGGGACACTTGAAGAGTATTCCAAAGCCCAATCCCATAGGTTGATTCTTTCGAAAGTTATCGTGCTAACAAACTGAAAATCTACAGACAGACACATTCGTAAAAACCTGCTTTTGGGTTCAAATGGTCTAAAAACGTGGACATTCAACAAAAACAGGGGGGGGGGGGGTCAAATTATCTGCCCACTTATCAGGCAGATTTTCCCTGTTAATGTTATTTTTGACTTGACGAATAAAACAAAAACTGCATATCCTATCAAAAAATGACCAATCCCAAATTTGTAGATCTTTTTTGTGAGCAAAATTTGTGTTGAATCATCATTTGTCGCATCTTGCATAGTTTGGCCGTAAAATTGAATTTTTGGATTTTTTGAGAAAATTAAAAAAGTCGTTATGACAATTTTATAGGACGTGAAAAAAAAACATTTTTCTTGTGCTGACTTTTTTTCTCATCGTGCGTTGTTTGACTGAAAATGTTAATTTTCGTTTCTTTTTTTGAACTTTGAAAATGCTGTAACTCTGAAAATTTTCATTTTATCGAAAAATGCCATCGAAATGTTTTGTTCGTCTTTTTGAGTACTATTGATATCCGCCCATAGAATTTTTTAATATTAAAAAAAATTTTCTAAAAAATTTTCAAAATGTGCTCATTTTTTGAATTTTCTTACAAAATGGCTGGCTAACGAACTTGACCTTTATTTTGGGACACTTGAAGAGTAAACCAAAGCCCAATCCCGTAGGTTGATTCTTTCGAAAGTTATCGTGCTAACAAACTGAAAATCTACAGACAAACAGACAGACAGACAGACAGACAAACAGGCAGACAGACAAACAGACAGACACATTCATAAAAACCTGTTTTTTGGGTTCAGGGAGTCTCAAAACGTGGACTTTTAACAAAAACCGGGGGGGTCAAATTTTACACAAATCTAATACCTTCTCTAGATGAGAATGGAAAAATTGTGGAAAAACGACGCAAGGTATGAAAAAAGATGAATAGACAGAAGTTGTTCAACCAAAAAAGATCTACAAATTTGTTATAAACTTTTCTTATGAAAATACATTTAAAGTAAAAAAAATCTGCCCGCTTTGCGGGCACATTCTCATCGGGCGCCTCGCGCGCGGCTCGCTTCGCTCGCAAGTTTGAGCGCGCCCAGGGCGCGCAACTGTTGGATCGCGCGCTTCGCGCTCTATCATATATTTATCTCGCGCTTCGGGCTCTATTATTTATTCACCTCGCGCTACGCGCTCGGGCGTATCTACATCGCGCTTTACGCTCGGAAATAGTTTGCTTGCAAATATTATAAAATTATCAAAACCTCTACATATTAAGTGATTGTTAAATTTGTTTTTATTTTAGACTGAAAAGGAACTTTATTTACTCAAGGTTCTATCGACCTTAAGGAACACATTCTCATCTAGACACTCGCGCCTCGCGCTCGATATTTGATTTGAAAATCATTTGAACCTTGCGTTCCACGCTCGGTTCTGTGCACCGTATGATAGAAACAAAAAAGTTTGAACGCACTTACGGCGTGCGATTTGGTAAATACACTGAGCGCGCACTTTGTGCTTCGTTTTATATGTTCTTCATATACAAATTACTAAATTTGTATTTGATTTCAAATGAAAAATAATGATATAATTCAGGCGACAAATTTTATTAGTTAAAATTTTATTTTAGCTTGTGCCGTTTTTCAAAAAAGTTAATTTTTTCATTTTGAATATATTCTTACAACAAAAATTGATTACAAGTTTGGAAATCTTTTTTGAATGCACAATTTTTGTTCATTTATCTGTTTTCGTACCTTGCATTGTTTTTTCAAAAATTTGATTTTTTTTACTGTCAATGTTATTTTCACGAATAAAACAAAAACTACGCATCCTATCGAAACATGATTTACAACAAATTTGTACCTCTTTCTTGGGTGAACAAATTATGTTCATGTCATTTTTTTCGTAGCTCGTGTTATTCGTCTAACAATTTGATTTTTCTATTTTCAATTCTGTTTTTTACGAATAAAACAAAAACTACGTGTCATATCAAAAAGTGAATAATAAGGAATTTGTAGATGTTTTTTAGGTGCACAATTTTGGTCGAATGATGTTTTCGCGTATCTTGCATAGTTTCACAGAAAAATGGAATTTTTGATTTTTCATTATTTTTTTGTGCGATCAAAATTTGAATTTTTTATTTTTCGAAAAATTCAAAAATTTGTTATGAAAATATTAAAGGGTGTTTAAGAAGTAACGTTTTTCTCCTCTTGACTTTTTTTCATATAGTGCGTTTTTCGGCTGAAAATGTTCATTTTCGTTTGTTTTTTGGAATTTTGAAAAAGCTATAACTCCAGTAATTTTTTTTTATCACGAAAAGTCATTAGAATATTTTGTTCTTCATTTTGCGTACTACTAATAACCGTACATAGAATTTTCAAATCTTGAAAAAAGTGGTCTCAAAAATATTCAAAATGTGCTCACTTTTTTAATTTTCATCCAAAATAGCTGGTTAACGAAATCGTTCTTTCTTTTTAGGCCATAAAAAAGTATGCCAAAGCTCAATCAAATCTGATCATTTTTTTGAAAGTTATCGTGGCTACAGACAGACAGACAGACTACAGACAGACACCTTAGTAAGAATCGTTTTTTCTAGTTCAGTGGGTCTCAAAACGTGGAGATTTGATGAAAACCGACTATGTCAAATTTTACATAAAACCAATACCTTCTCCTTAGAATGAGAATGTAAAAATTTACTTATCACAGTACAGGTACCATATAGAAGTTCTATTCTATTTACTGTATACGTGTATGTCATAGAACAAACAGCGGCATTTGAAAAATTATGTTGACTCATCATGTTCACAGTTTAAACAAAGATTCCAGAAAAACAGATATTTATTGATCCAACGTTACCTCTGCCAAAGTGTCAATTATTGCACAATTTTGTGTGATAGATTCACGTGATAAAGCTTTTCGATTTATTTTTTTATTCATAAAAATAATTGTCACGGGACTTGTGTTGTTTGCATTCACGTTTCGAGACCACCTGAATCCGAAAAAATAGGTTTACGACGGTGTCTGTATGTCTGTCGTTGTCGTCGTCTGCATATCGGATAACTTTTGAAATAAAATTTCGTTAGCCAGCATTTTTGACCAACGGTTCTGGTTTTGACCAGGAAAAAAAGTATCCAAAAATTCCATTTATCGGTCAAACTATGCAAGAAACGATGAAAGATGGAGAGACCAAATTATGCACCTAAGGAAGATCTACAAATTTGTTATTCAACATGATTTGAAAGGTAGCGCAGTTTTTGTTTTATTCTCAAAGTAAAACATTAGAAATAAAAAAAATTAATTTCTGACAAACGACACAAGCTACGAAAAAAAAGTAATCAATAAAAATTGTTCAATCAGAAAAAGAGCTGCAAAATTTATATTAATTATTTCTTGATAGGACTGGCTGTTTTTAATTTTAACCGGGAAAAACAACATTGAAAATAAAAAAATTAAATCTTTGGAAAAACGACACAAGGTACGAAAAACTTATCTCACGAAAGTTGTTCAACTATAAAAGACCTACAAATTTCTTATCAATCATTATTCTATGAGATGCGTAATTTTTGGTTTCTTCGTAAAAAATAACATTAAAAATAACAACATTTAATTTTTGAACGAACAACACAAGCTACCAAAAAAATTGTCCGAGAAAAGTTGCTCAGTTAAAAATTTTGGAAAACCGATTCAAGTTACAAAAAAAAAACAAGAAAACAAAAATTGTTCGCACGACGGAGGCCTACAAATTTTTTTAAAATTACGTTTCAATAGGACGCGCATGTTTTGTTTTAATCATAAGAAATTACATTAAGAATAAAAAAATTAAACGCGAGAAAATATTAGAAACTTTGATACAATTTCACGGGGTTTATAATATTCTAATGTATTTTAAAGAATTCATTTGCAAGAAGTGAGAGATATTTTAGGTTTTTACAGATTTGAAGAGATTTTTGAATATGTTTTGCAATTCATTTGAGTTTATTTTAAATTCACCCTGAATTATTACTAATTCATGAAGAAGTCTTTTATTATCTCTTTCGAATTTCTTTTATTTACCGGGATTCTTTAAAATTAAATCAATTCTTTTCAGTTGAACAGTGGATATTTTTGTAACTTTTCAGTTTGTGTTTGACTCGTCTTCAAGTGTTTTAAACTGATATTGAATTTGCCAACATTTTATCAATTTCTTTTGAACTTTCTTTTATTCTTCCAAAATCATTTTAAACTCACTATAATCAATTATATATTTTGGAGTTTTAAATTTTCTCCAATTTATTTCCATTTTTAAAATTTTAACTTTAATTGCTTGAAGTTTTCTGAATCGAGTTGTTCGGAATGCTTTCAAATCAAAAAGAATATTAGTCACACTACTCATGCACATATTGATTTCCAGTCACTTTTTGGATTTGAAATTAGTCTTGCTGCAAATACTAATTCAAGCGATGACGCTGCTTTGCTACTATTTCGAGAAAAAAAACTACACTAAAGACACTATTTTTATATCAGAAACACGAATTTATCAACCAAAAAATATTTTTCAAATAATAAAAAAAATTTCATTAAAAATAATTAATTTTCAAGCCAAAAACATGAGCTTTTAACAAAACTGTTAAATATTCAACTAAATATTTCAATTTTCGATCAGAAAGATGAATTTTCAAAAAAGATGATTAATTTTCTATCAGAGAAGAAGAATTTTGAATAAAATTTGTACCTAAATTATTAACCAAATATTTTTTAGTTTTCAACTAAAAGAATTAATTTCCTACCAAAAGAGACAAATTTTTAACAAATGACATAAATTTCCACCTAAGTATTTTGAACAATGGATTTGATGTTTGTTCAAATTTTATTTGATTAATTTTCAGTTTATATTTTTCCGCTACGAATCTTTTTGCATAAATGGTTGGATTTAAAACCAAAAAGATCAATTTTGAACCACAAATGGAGCAATTAAATTAAAAAATATAATATTTTCACAAATGAAAGATGTTATCTACATTTTGAAACGACAATTGAACATTGATAACGAGAAAGAATTCAATAAAAAATTAAACCATCAGATGAAAACAATGCTTCATAAAAATAGTATATAAAAACGACCTAAGTCCGACGATGTGAACCAAATAATTCATGCAATGTTTTTGTATTATAATTTATATAACATATGTGGATTTTGAAAATAAAATTTATACTCTATATTTTAAATCATTTTGTGAAAAATATTACACATAAAGTTTTTGTCTATAGAAACAATACATGTAAAATTAGACGTGTTCTACATGTATAGTCACAGAATACATCAGAAAGAAAAAATTTTTCGAGTAAATTATGCGATGGGTTAAAAAATTATTCTAACAAAAATTGAAAGCAGACTTCCGCTGAAGAAAAAAATTACATTTTTTGAAATTCTTTGTTTAATTTAGCTTTTATCAAAAAAAGAGACTGTAACGTTTATAAAGGCCTGGAAAGTTCTGTAGACAGAATAATTTCTTTCTTCTTCTAATTTTTATCGTTAAGGGTTGGAGCCCAAAAATCGGAGTGGGTATTTTCGACGAGCCCGAAAAAACCCAAAAATACGCCAGGAATAAATTTGTGAAAAATACAAATTTTTTGAAGGGGGTTGATTTTTGAACTTAAGGGTTGTTCCAGAGGAAATTTTTTTGCGGATTCCAAGAGCCCTATAGAAGCCCAAAATTTCTTGTTGTTTTTTTAAAGCGTTTTCGTGCTCAATTTATAATAGAAAAAGAAAAGTTTTTCCTCAGAACTTTTTCTGTCACATTTTATCCCTCAAAATTTTCTATGAGGTTTTTCCTCGGATATTTCCTCGGAACATTTTTACCTCGCGATTCTGTTTACCTTTTTTCCTCTGAACTTTCCCGGTTACTATTTTTCCTGGGAACTTTTTCTTCACTGTTTTTCCTCAAAACTCGATGAGTCACATTTTCGCTCTTAGGGCTTCAATTTATAAAATAAAAAATCCGCCCGCTTCGCGGGCACATTCTCATAGCGCGCTTCGCGCGCGGCTCGCTTCGCTCGCAAGTTTCAGCGCGCCTAGGGCGCGCACCTGTTGGATCTCGCGCTTCGCGCTCGATTGGGTATTCATCTCGCGCTTCGCGCTCGATTATATGTTTATCTCGCGCTTCGCGCTCGATAATGTATTCACCTCGCGCTGCGCGCTCGGACACATTTGTCGTCTAGGTTTTCACACTTCGTGTCCTCGCTAGTGCACGCTTCGCGGGCTAATACTCTGTTAAAGCTTCATCGTTATGACCTGCTTTTGGTTTAATTATGTCAGTTTTACATAAAAAGATGAACTAATTTACTTAAGGTTCTATCGACCTTAAGGAACACATTCTCATCACGACACTCGCGCTTCGCGCTCGATATTTCGTTTGATCATCATGTGAACCTCGCGCTTCACGCTCGTTTCTGTTCATCGTATAATAGAAACCCAAAAGTTCGCCACGACCATATGTTATGTTCAATCTTCTTCAGATAAAAATGACTAAAGTTGTATTTGATTTAAAATGAAGAAGGTAATTCCTTTACTTTAGCGTATATTTCCGTATCTTTATAATAAATCCTACAATCAAAAAGATTTTTTTTCAACTATCTGAAACGGGGAGAAAAAAAGTATTTAAGTCGTTTTTGGAACATATATCTTGCTTTTTCATTCATAATCAAACCGACCCCTTGACTACCATGTGATTCCCTATCTACTCCTAACCATATTTCAAAACCGCTTTTCAACACCCCATTTTCTATGTTTCTACTTTCGCATCCCTTTTTCTTTGTCTCAGGTACACATAAAATATCTAGTTTCCCAGCATGCATAGTTTCTCGTAGTTCTCTTACTTTAAGATCATTCACTCCCCTAGCATTCCAAACACCCAGTCTCCATTCATCGCCTGAAACTCAAACTTTACGTTTACCGTGTGTATGCATTTAGTCAATCAAAGTTTCAGTCCAGTCCGAGGCTACTTTATTGTTTGTATTGTTCATGTTTAGATTGTACACCCAACTACCACCTTTATGCGCGAAATTTGTTTTGCGAGTTGAAATCATGTCTAAGTCAAGTAGTGATTCACCGTATAGTGGAGAGTCCAGCTCTAACGTCAGTCCCACGAAAACTTCTGTCACGGGGGGGGGGGGGGATGACAAGGAATGGAAACCGAAAGAGTCGCAATTGGTTGATGTTTTATGCTGAGAAGGTCACCAGCCTTCAGCAGCGTTGTATCACATAGGAGTTCATATGTTTCCATCTGCGCATTCCCGGCCCACCTCTAAACGAGGAGCCAATAACTCTTTTTTTTCATATATGTATATATATATATTTATTTATTCATGCGTCTATTTGGAGCATAGTTCTTCAAATATAAATGTAATAGTCGAATTTTTTCAGAGCAATTATTTTAGTAAATAAAGATCAAGACGCATTCTGAAATAAAAGTCAGATTTTCAGTCAGAATAAATTGTTTAAATTATTATTATATTTTATTGTTTAAATCGTTAGAAATAGTATTGAGAACATAAAAACAATGAAATATTGTGAAAAAACACACCCGAGATGAAAAATAAAGTAAATAAGCAAAGTTTTGATGAGAATGTGCCCGCTTATCGGGCCGATTTTTTCACTGTTAATGTTATTTTTTACGAATAAAACAAAAAGTACACATCCTATCAAAAAGTGACTCATGAGAAATTTGTAGATCTTTTTTGAATGCACAATTTTAGTCCAGCCATCATTTGTCGTATCTTGCATAGTTTAACCGTAAAATAGATTTTTTGGATTTTTCATTACTTCTTGTGCAATAAAAATTGTGAATTTTCGATTTTTCAAGAAAATTGAAAAAGTCATTATGATAATCTTGTAGGACGTGCAAAAAGAAACACTTTTCTTGTCGTGACTTTTTTTCGTATCGTGCGTTGTTTGGCTGAAAATGTGAATTTTCGTTTTTTCTTTTGGATTTTGAAAATGCTGTAACTCGGAAAATTTTCATTTTATCGAAAAATGTCGTAAGAATAAAATATTTGAATTTTCAATTACTATAAGCAGCCGTACAT
>CAKNYM010052843.1:419376-429479 GCA_932195095.1 Andricus curvator
CAAATTTTACACAAATCTAATACCTTCTCTAGATGAGAATGTAAAAAATTTATGACGGCAATATAATTTACAAATAAGTTAAGTTTAAAAAAAATTTAAGAGCCAATTATAATAACCAATATAATAGCCAATTATAAATAGGCGCGCGCTTTGGCGTGCTCAAGATTGCTAGGACACTTTGATAAGACTCGTTTCAAATAAAATCTTTATTCTCCTCCACGCATCTCCAACGTGAAAGAAGACAAACAATTTTAGATCATGCCTACTGTGTAAATTATTAGTCGACAGAAATGAAAATTTTCCATATCATGTCGCTCAGATTCTATTTCAACAGACTGGATATTTATCAATTATGGTCAGTGAATAGGTTTCAGCTTCATTGTTCAGATTCATTGAATTCACGGAATTCATGGAATTCACCCCTTCCAACGGCTCGTGGCGGCTGGATGGTCACAGAAATAATGTTTGTCAAACAACTACTTCTTTCCAACACTTCGTGCGGGCGCAAGGCACCCCTGTGGCTGGTCACAGAAATAATGTTGGTTAAACCCCTATCCCTACATCTCTCTGATTTGTCTTCTGTGATTAGTCACAGGAATAAGTTCAGTTTTATCCCTAAAATTTTACAATGTTTTTTAGTCTGTAACTTCAACTAGCAAGATGGCCGATATTGAGGATCAAACAGTAGCATGAAACACCTGAGAGAAAAATTAATTTTTTAATATTTTTGCCGGCAGTCTAGGCTCTATCCTTAAAATATGCTTTAGAAAAAAACCGCTAAAAAATTGTAGGTGCCGGCAATTTTTTTTACCGGTACTGACAATTTTTTTCCCTCCGTACGAACAATTTTTTTTCACTGGTAGCGACAATTTTTTGTTACCGGTACCGGCGTTGTATACACAACCTTTAAATTAGCTTTTTTTTTAACATTAATATTTCTTGGTTTGAATATGTATGCGACATCCCGTGACTACAACTTTTGAAGAAGAGGATAGACGTCATGATATAAAAAAGTTTCTTATTAATAATAATTTTGGCTGTGTCTAGTCGTCCCGAAAAATTAGGGGGGTTGGACCAATATTATTTATGTGGCCAGTCAGAGGGGTGCCTTCCCGCCCCCACCCGAAAATTCGGGACGACTAGCCAAGCTTATGAAAAATATTGCACTAGTCATCCCGAATTTCGGGACGACGAGACACTGCGAATAATTTTACATTTTAATTCGAAAATTGCGTAACACAAAAGAGAGAATAGTCGCGTTTATTTTTTAATATAATTGAAGTTCTAGGTATGATATTATATTATTATATATTCACCAATAAAATCCAGAAAAACAGCAACAGCCAGGAATAGAGACCTGGCGGTGATCTTTATTCTTTTTATTATACTCGATGACAGTAGATGATGCTGATTTACGGAGAGAAAGATTTTTCCAACAGATGCTTCTGTATATACTCGTATACTAATGGGCTCTGCACACACCACGAAGTCGATTTCGATTTCGTGATTCCCCCTTTCTCACCTCCTGCCCCACCCGCCCGAAAAATTCTTCACGCGCTATATGAGTTGTTGATAAATACTATCTCACTCGACTTTATGAATTGAAGCCACGAAAACAAAAACAAGTTTATTTAAGAATCTCTTAAAGATGCTTTATTCTATTTCCATGTACGCCTCTATGTCTAGAACAAACAGTGACATTTTAAAAATGATCACATACGCTCATAGCTTAATAGAAGGTTCTAGAAGCAGAGATCTTTATTGGTTCCACTTTACCTCTTTCAAAGCTTCAATTTCTGTTGTTTTATCGCTAACAAGAGGTCAACCATCGTCGAATTTTCAGCCAATGAGATAAATTTCCAGCCAAGAAGATTAATTTTCTTACCAATTAAGACGAATTTTCTACAATATACATTAATTTCTAACTAAGTCAATCAATTTCAATCCGGAAAAATTGATGAAACCATGAAAATATTCTTAAAACGAAAAATAGTCACAAAATTCACCTTGAAGAACCGCCAAGTTATGTTCCAAACTCCACAATGATATTAAACAGCCCCCAAATTCCACCCCTGGATACTTTTAACGTAACAGTTCCGAAATTTCTGAATGTAATACAGCTAATAAATTTTCTAATTAAAAAAAAAATCATCTTTATAAAGCTCCACATTATGTTTCTAACCCCAATAGGATATTAGGCAACATTCAAAATCCACCCCTAGTACTTTGAAAGAATCAATTCGTAAGTTACTGTATGTAAAAGAGCCAATGAATGTTTGAATTATAACATGGTCACTAAACTCTCTTGTAGATAACTACAATTAATGTTAATAACTTCATATTAGTATTCAGAAATCAAAAAGTTTACCCCTAGTACTTTTAACGAAACAGTTCAGAAGTTACTCCATGCAAAAAAGCAAATAAATTTTGGAATTAAAAATAGTCACAAAATTAACCTTCAGAATACTTCGAATTATTTGTCTAGCCCTATGATAATAATAAACAACCCCCAATTTCCACCCTACTACCCTCAGCGCAACAGTTCCCAAATTTCCCCATGTAAAACAGAAAATTAATTCTTACATTATCATTCATGCATCCAGAAATCCTAAAATTGTGTTGGTGTCTGTCTGTCTTTATTTTTGTATTTACGTCTCATTGTATAGATACTAGATAGATAAATGGTTATTTTTGGTCTGCTGGTCTTAGAAAATTGACTTGCTCACACTTGTATTTTTTTACGGAATTTTCTTTAAAGTTACCGTTAAGAACTAACATCCATCCACACCTTATCTCTCAGACCGCTCGCTCTTATCGTCTTGCGTCCCTCGCTTCGCCTCGTCTTACCACCCTTATCCATTTCACCTCCTTTCCTGAGAACTATAACCTTGGACTTTTCTGAATTCAGCACTAACCCATTGTTATCCGGACATCTTCTCAACGTCTTCATCATCTCCTTTGAGGCCATGTGACGAGTGGGTCACGTGACCGGATTCCTACCTTACCGGCAGTTTTTTTATTTGTCAACTTATTTTTACACGAAGCGCCACATCCAGTTAAACATTTGGGATATATATCCTAAACCCTCCTACCCTAACTCCTCCTGCTACTCCGGTCGCTAGCTTACTTTCCATATCCATGATTAAAATCGCAAAAAGCGTTGGACTAAGCGGACACCCTTGCCTCAACCCCTATCCATCCAGAAACCCCCCGAAATAACCGGCCCTCCTCTCACCCAATCTTTCGTATCTTCATATACCTTCCTTACCCTCTTGATCAAACCAGTCTCCACTCCCCTCTCCTTCATCACCTTCCACAACCTCCCCTATCCACCGAAAAAAAGAGCCTTCAAGATCCAAAAAAAACGCTGCTTTTTCTATCACATCTTATCCCTCAACATTTTCTACAACGTTTTTCCTCGGATATTTCCGAGTAACACTTTTACCTCGCGATTCTGCTTATCTTTTTTCCTCGGAACTTTTTCTTTACTGTTTTTCCTCAAAACTCTCTGTGTCACATTTTTCCTCTGAGGGCTTCATATGTTTATTCTCCCTCTTCGTCCCCTGTTCCATAACATTCACCACCACCCAGACTCAATCCTTCATCCAGTCCCTTAGAATTCCTTAGAATTCCCTTGCCCTTCCTTCAACATCCCTTTATCGTTTCGATACACCCACATTTTCTCACATACTTTTATTTTACAATACCCTACCTACGCCGCTCTCCCTTCACTACTTTCCCTTGTAGCCCTGTCGTTGATCATTCTCTGCACCTTCCTTTCATTCCTCGTCAAATCGTGATCGATGAAAACCCTCTTATCCTTCATCCTATTTGCATTTCTCATTACCTTCAGTTTCTATCCTCAGCTTTCTAACTCCACAACCACCACTTCCTTCTTCTTTCTCCCCTCCAGCCTAACTTTCCATGCCTTGCCTTTAACCCACCCTATGCCCTGTAGCAGCGCTTCCAAACCCTCCGTTTGTTGCCGGCTCTTTAGCTTCAACCCGCTTATCACAATATTATTTCTCCTGTCTGCCTTATCTTTTCTCTCCATTCTCAACTCCATTGCCCTTATCCTTTCCTTATCCGCCCTCCACCTGAAACTTCAGTTTCAGGTCAGCCCTGAAGAAGTGAACTGCAATGTTCACGAAACGTCGGCAACATTCATAGTTTCGCACACGATTGAAAACCGAAAAATCTTTGAATTTTTAATTTAAATTTATTATAATGGTCTTTAGCGTTTATGAGACTTTTTACTTCAGACTTTATATTTTGATATATTTTTTCTTTCGCTTCAGACTTTATATGAGACTACACATTTTTTCTATATCCAAGCCACCTAAGGATGACAGCTTTCTGCATCCACCTCTCAAGTACCCTGCAATATTTTTGGCACACGGGTATGGCTTTAAGGTTACGAACCAGTGATAGAAATTTTAATTTTGGTCCGAAATATCTGGTCAACAAAACCTTCATTTTAGGACGCTTAAAAATGTTGTCAAAGGCTGACTCGATTGGACAAATCC
The DNA here is from genome assembly GCA_932195095.1 of Andricus curvator. NCBI lineage: Eukaryota > Metazoa > Arthropoda > Insecta > Hymenoptera > Cynipidae > Andricus > Andricus curvator. The sequence continues at coordinate 423,903 of CAKNYM010052843.1, forward strand.
TTCAAAAGTATTAAGGCTACAACATTCAGATAACCAAAGATACAGACATACACACAGACACCGACAAAATATTATGGTTTCTGGACGCTGCGAGTACTGAAACGTAAAGATCAGTTAAAAACTAGAGACCGGAAATTTGGCCGATTACATTACACTCTCATGAATTATAATGTGAAATTTATTTCCTGTTTTACATGAAGAAATTCAGAAACCATTTCGCTAAAGTGGTAGGGTGGAAATTTTGGTGTTCCTCAATATCCTTATGGGGTTAGAAACATAAGCTAGAGTTTTATAAAGGTGAATTTGATCATTTTTTAAATTAAAAAATGTATTACCTGTTCTACATTCATAAATTTCGGAAGTGATACGCTAAAAGTACTAGGGGTGTAATTAGCGGACTGTTTAATATCATTGTGGATTTTGTAATATAACTTGGCGTTTTCCTAAGATGAAGTTTGTGACTATTTTTTATTTAAAAAATATTTTGGTTGTTTTATTAATTTTCAAAGATTTAAATAAATTTATTTAATTGAAAATTAATGTATATTGTAATAAATTCGTCTTATTTGGTAGGAAAATTAACGTTCTTGATTGGAAATTTATCTCATTGGTTGAGAACTCGACGATGGTTGACCTGTTATTAGCAGAAAAAACATAAGTACAAAATTACATACACTGTAAAAAAATCTTTGGTGATATCTACAATTAGATTGTAATTTCACGAGCAGTGTATTATAAATTACAATGTATAACCACCTCATCTCTGGTATAACCTGGTAAATTTACCAATGTCGCTCCGAAATTCACGAGATCTACTCCAATTTCACCCTATGGAATAGTATGAAATAACTGTCCGATGTAAAATTACTATGTCTGACGATGGAAATTATTCGATCTGTGTGGAACGTAGTCAATTTACGTTCAGTGAATAAATTTAAATCAGCTCATAAATTAACACTTTTTTGGTAAAGTTGCAGTATTTAGCATAATTTCACACACGGGTAGTATTGTTACGTCTTGGCACCCTGAGAAATTACAAACAGGACATAAATCGACAATCCATCGACAAACTGACAGAAAGAGATGGCGCGTTGGACTTTATCATAAAATTACGTCTCAGAGTCTCTAATATTGCTCTAATAGTGATGAGTTCTATGTGAATAAAAAAAAAATGTCTTTTTCATTCAAAACGATACCTAAGAAAAGTAATATGCGCTTTATTTATCCTGCTAGAGTGTTTGAAAATTTATAACCTCACGAACATAACCTCAAAATTGAAATGTGGTCCTGGCAATTTACGTCCTGCATTTTTTTTTACAAAAGTGTGTGAACTTACATCGTCGCACGCTGATCGAATAATTTCCATCGTGGCACGACGTAAAATTACACCAACTTTTTTTACAGTGTACCTAGTATTTTTCAACTATCAGTTTTTCTCCACACAGTTTTGATAGATTTCCTTATCATTTTCTCTGTGATCGCGATAAACGACAGGAAAAAATCACAAGCCTCACAAAAATGATAATTGTCAATTATTTTATCACATGAATCTATCGTACAAATATGTGCAATAATTGAAGCTTTGAAAGAGATTAAGTCGGACAAATAAAGATCTCTTTTTCTAGAACCTTTCCTTAAGCTATGATCGTATGTTGACATAATTTTTAAAATGCCGCTGTTTGTTCTTTAACATACAGGTATCCAAGGAAATAGAATAAAGCTTCATTGCGAAATTCTTAAATGAATGTGTTTTTATTTTCGTGGCTTTAATTCACAAGGTTGGGGGGGGGGGGGGTAAGGAAATCAAAATCGTCTTCGGGTATGTGGAGAGCCCACTAGTATATATACATAAGCATCTTGTAGAAAAATCCTTCTCTCCGTAAATCAGCATCATGTACTGTTATCGAGTATAATAAAGAGAATGAAGCTCACCGCCGGTACTATATTCCTCGCTGTTGCCGTTTTCTTCGATTCTATTGGTAAATATATAATGATATAATGTCATATCTATAACTTTAATTATACTAGGAAATAAACGCGATTATTCTCTCTTTTGTGTTACGCAATTTTCAAATTAAAATATAAAAATATTATTAATAAATAGTGTAAAATAGTGGGTAAAATCGCATTATGTCCGCGGCATCGGGAAAAAACTATTTCATATCATAGCATCTATCCTATTCTTCAAAATTTGTAGTCACGGTATGTCGCATACATCTTTAAACCAATAAATATTACTTTTAAACAATTAGTTTATTCAAAATCGAAAAATAGAATTTTAACCTAAGTGGTTTGATACGAATTTTCGGCAAAATGGTAACATTTGCAACCAAGGAAATGAATTTTTATCTAAAATGATTAATCAATGGTCAAACAGTGAAGTTTGAACGAAATTTGTAACCAAAAAAGGTGAACTGTGAACGAAAAATGTATTAATTTATATTGTCATGAAAAGCGATTTCACTTTTAAATCAAAAATAGTTTTGTTCTACCCAAAAGACGAACTTTCATTAGAGTAGTTGAATCCTCAACCGTCATTAGTAAATTTTTGACCAAGCAGTGGCATTTTCAACGGGAAAGGATCAAATTTCTGCCAAAAGAGATGAATTTTCAACACATTCTTAAACTGACTCGAAAAGTTTGATGAGAGAAGGCGATTGTGAAACATTTTTAACTTTATTGATACAATAAGAGGGCGATTGCGATACTTTTAAATAGGGTACGCCACCCTCAACTATTGCTAACTTTTCATAAACTGTTTTAACTTTTCATGGACTGCTTTTCAGTTTTGAGAAAGAGATTCAAAAAATAAATTAACAAATATTCAAAAAGTAAACTCAATTTCCAAAATTAAAGCTTTTTAATTAAAAAATAGCTCTTTCCCTATAATTTAAAAAAATCAAGGATAGTCCAGCTTTTTAGAATGAATTTGTAATATATTTATTGAACATGATTGATAAATATCCCGTCTCATCATATAGAATCTAAGCGACATCATATGGAAAATTTTCATTCTTGTCGACTAACAATTTACACAGTGGGTACGATCTAAAATTGTTTGTCTTCTTTTACGATGGAGATGCGTGGAGGAGCAGAGATTGTATGTGAAACGAGTCTTATCAAAGTGTACTTAAGGTTTGAAGAATAATTGGTTATAATAACAAATTTCGTAGAATTCATATTCTCTTAAATGAGATTTTAATTTATCTGCTTTTCAGGTACTCCAAGGTCCGCTTTTGTACATAACTAGTTCAAAACAGTTTATGGTTACATTTTATTATTTTCAACTAAAAATATATGCAATATTTTGACCAATTGCCTCCAGAGAATTTTCAAGAAGAATGATAATTTGCAGATGGTGCAGGGAATTTTCCAAAATAATTATACTTCTCAATTGTGCCTGCTTTGAAAAAAAGCATAATGAAGTGTAATTCTGTCTTGGAAAATTGGTTATTTCAAATGAATTATAACTTTTATTTAGAAAGGGAATTTCGACAAGGATTGTGATTCTGATCTCGAAGAGGGCTTGTCTGAAATTATTTCGACAAACTGAAATTATAAAAAGATTAATTACAGAATAAAATCATTTTCTCAAAGCACAAAAAAACCTTTTGTACTATTCAAAATCTGACAACCGCCGAAAAACAACCATTTTCCTCATCGCTAGTAACTTCTTTCTACAATCTACCACGAAAATTAGAAAAGAGGTTCGAAGCCCCAAAATGACCAGTAAACTTCCTTCTTAATACCAGCACGACTCAAACAAGTACGCTCTTGACACTTCAAATCCCGAAGAAAACAACCCTCAAACCAATCGCTAAACATTTCTAAATATTCTCTTCGAAAGGTATTCCAAAAAAGTGTTCCAAGTCGAAAGTATCCAATAAGGTCCCGACCTCATAACAAGATACAGGATGTACCCCTTGTCGTTTTACCGAAACAATTTCCATTGAAACTTCTGAACATGTTAGAAAAATGATTCAAGCAGAAAAAGTAGAACCCTTCCAAATTTGAAGCTTTTGAGATGAAATATTAAAATACTTTCAATTTTATTACTTATATTTATCACTTAGTGAAGTTCATCTGATTTGAATAAGTTTTGTTCTAAGGGCTTTACGCTTAGACACTATTTTTGAATTAGGCCTGTGAGTTTGGGACATTAAGTATTTGAAATTACTATAAACTGGATATTATTCCATTATTGAATTTTAAAAAATTACAATGTCAAGCAACAAAAGTTGAAACTTTCAGTATGAAAAGTGCTTATCTTTGCTTCTACTGTCTCTAGTAAAGATAATATTGACCTTTTGAACAGAGTATATCACGTGAGAACAACTGTAAAATTTGACTTTGTCGGTTTTCATCAAATTTCCACGTTTTGAGACCTCCTGAGTCAGAAAAAACGATTTTTAGGAAGGTGTCTGTCTGTCTGTAGTATCGTGTAGGCACGATAACTTTCAAAAGATTAATCAGATTGGATTGTGCTGCGGCAAAATTTTTTAAGGCCTAAAAAGAAACACTGTTAAAAATTTTTGTAATTTTAATATACATTTAATATACATTTGTATATCAAATCGAAAATCTAGGTATACGAAATCACCATTAAGAGACTATTTTATTAAATTTCGTATACCACATATTGATCATTTATCAGAAAAGTCAGATATTTGCACTTTACACAAATTAAAAACAATTTTGGCAGCAATTTTCAATTATAAATAATCAAACATAATATCTTCTCCTAGATAAATATAAATTACACTGGGTTTTAAGAGAAATGTTCAATTAAACAAATAATTAAGAAACCTAACCTCCAAGCACCTGTACTCACGTTAAAATTCTAACATTCACAGCGAATTTTAGAAAAAATTTCACCCGTACGTTGCACTTTAATTGTAAGTAGGAATTAAGTCGACGAATTCAAGGTTATTCCTTTATTTTTTTAATATTTGACAGGATCTGAAGGAATCAAAGACCTTGTTGTTTTCACGCACTCTGTTTTACCGACTTTAATATAAATGTATATTAATTTTACAACATGATGGTATATTAAAATTAATGTACGGTATGTGCAAATGACTTTACTCACATGTATATTAAATTTCGATCAGATTTTTTTAACAGTGAAGAACAAGTTCGTAAACCAGCCATTTTGGATGAAAATTCAAAAAGTGAGCGCATTTTCAAAATTTTTGAGCCCACTTTTTTTTCAACATTAAAAAATTCTATGTACGGTTATAAGTAGTACTCAAAAAGACGAACAATTTTGTTATTTTATTTTTATTTATATTATTATATTATTACATTATTATATTTTTTATGTATTTGAGATTAAAAAGGAATTTTTTTTACCTACGTCTCTATCGGCCTGAAGGAACGCATTCTCATTACAATACCCACACACTTTTTTGAAGTCCAAAAAAAAAACGCTTCATTGCTTAAGAAACAGTTTTGGTTTAACTTACTGAAAATGCTACCAAAAAAATCGAAAATTCCGTTTCTGGTCAAACAGTGTTTGTTTTATTCATGGATATATATATATATATATATATATATATATATATATATATACATATA
>CAKNYM010052843.1:429579-480765 GCA_932195095.1 Andricus curvator
TATATTTAAATTTTTTTACATAAACCCAATACCTTTTCATTAGGATGAGAATGTGAAAATGTGATTTTTTGTTTATTTTGTAATGTAATTTTTCACCATTAAAACAAAAACTACTAATTTTAGGATAATTTTTGTCTAATAATATTTTTCGTATCTTTCATAGTCTGATAGCAAAATGAAATTTTTGTTTTATTTTTTATATGTTTCATGGGGTGAAAATTTGAATTTTTGATTTTTCAAGGAAATTAAAAAATTTGTTATGATAATCTTGTAGGGCTTGCAAAAAGCAACGTTTTTCTTCTCTTGACTTTTTTTCATATCGTGCGTTGTTTGGCTAAAATGTTGAGTTCCGTTAGTTTTTTTGGATTTTGAAAATGCTATAACTGTGATAGTTTTCTTTTTATCGAAAAAAAGTTGTTTGGATAAATTGTTCAGATTTTTGATTACAAACATGCAGTATGTTCAAGCGGGTAATATATTCTTCAAAGATTTCTGAATCTTTTAATATCAACTCTAAAAATCTTTTTCAATATAATTACAATAGAATTTTTTACATTCTTTCTATTAAACATAAACATCATTATTGACTTGCAAAAATATTTGCTATCCTGTAAATTACTAGAATTTGTTTCGTTTTTAGAAACCACCCTAAGATATTTTATATTCATATTGAAAGTTTAGTTGCTAAAACGCAACAATTCTTAATTGATAGCTTTCATAATTCAACCATTTTCAATTAAAATTATTTCAAATCAATAATATAAGTAGATAGAGGAAAGATGGTTAATCCTCAATAATGTTTTAACGTCTGGGATAATTTATATAAGAGAAATTGAAACAACACTTCCAGACAAATATTATTTAATGAAATTTGACGTTTCGTCACCAGTCATGGCGACCTCATCAGAAAATCCTTGGTTCAAATCTATCAAGAGAATTACAAAGGAAATTACATAAAATAAAAGTATATCAAACATATAATTTAAAAAAAGACAATATTCAAAATACGAAGGCTTACTATTAAGTAGAGCGGTCAGATATAGTTATATATTTCATATCCATTTTCAAAGAAAGAAAGAACAACTTCGGTTAGACATCGTAGATATAGACATACGTTAGACATACGTAAAAGTTTCGTAAGTAAAAAATTAATAATCAATTATAAGAATAATTGAAGTTTGTACTTCTTTGAAAAAGTCCATTCTCGGTACTCAATCTGGAGTGTTAGAAAAATAGAATTAGTAGTAAGTTCTAAGTTTGAAAGACTTTTAAACAAATAGTTTGAAAAGTGACAAGAAGGGAGACTAAAAAAATTTCATAAGGATAAATTAGAATTTTCATTACCTGATTGAATAGTAGCAAACTGTTTGAAATTTATTTTGTCTTTATTGATAAAAGTTTTTAAATTAAGTTTAAAATCCATGTTTAAAAAATAAAATCAAAGAAAGGAGCATGGTACAGAGTACCATGCTGGTTCGGAGTAGACCGAGTACTGGAAGGATCAAACATACTGAATAAAAAGAAAGAGATTTAGGCGCGAGTTAAAATTTTTTTTTTAAATATAAAGTTTTTTGAGAGAAATTAGGAAAGCCATTAGCATACTTTTTCTAAAATCATATTATACGCAGAATTATAAAATTTGAAATCAGTAATCTTATTTAAAGCATTACTACTCTCATTTTTAATATACATCATCTCGACAAAGTTTCTTTTATAATGATTTTGCTCTTTATGTAATATTTTAATGTCATCCCATTTAATATAATTTGAGTTCCGATTATGGACAGAATGGATGTGTTTAGCAATTTCTTTATGGTTTTTTGTACAGTCATTAATATTTCTGAAATGCTCATTTTTTCTAGTCTCTAACGATCTTTTAGTTTGTCCAATATAGGACATACCACAAGAACACTCCAATTTATAAACAACATTACAATGTTCTAATTTTTCCAATGGATCTTTTCCTAATTTTGATAAAATGGTCAAATTTTGAATCAATTCTAAAAATAGTATTTATGTTAAAGTTAGAAAAAAGTCTACGGATTGGATAAGATATATCTGGATAGAAATTAAAAGATACAACTTTTTTCTTAAGATTATTATTGGTTAGATTTAACTCTAGAGATGGTTTTTTATTATTAATTTGAAAAAGTCTTATTTTAATGTTTTTTTCAATAAACTGTTTAGGATAACTATTGTAAGTTAATATTTTTTTGACTAAAATTAAATTTTCATGGTGAAAAGTTTTATCAGAGAGAAGAACAGCTGAATCAACCAGATTTTTTACAATACCAATCTTTTGGTGTATGGGATTATTTGACAAAAAATTTAAAAGTCTACCAGAATATGTACTTTTTCTGAACCAGTTTGTGATTATATCATGCGCATTTTTTCTAATAATTTTTAAGTTTAAAAAACTGATATAATTTTCAGATTCAACTTCAACTGTAAATTTTAACCTTTTGTGATAGCTATTAAAACAAGAAACAATATTTTTAATTTTATTTTTTAAATTAATTTTTAATTTTGTTTTTAATTTTTAATTAATTAAAGTAGATAAGTAAGGCCGGTTCTGGACCAATTAGTATTAGTGCGTGTCTGTGTGAGGTAAGCCTGTGTGCGTGTGTCTGTGTGAGGTTGACATCGAGACCGTTCTAGAACATTCCTTGATGACGTCACAGTCATATTGCGCAATTGTGCCAGCTAAATTCAAGTAACAACAGGTTCAAGGTTATTTCTTATCTGAAGAATGTCGCGTAAATCCTTTCAAGGTTACATTTTGCTTTGTCCAGGCAATTTCTACTGCGTCATATAGTTATTGCAAGAAAAACAAGGATGATTTATTGCTTCCTTAGAGATAACATATTTATTTAATGCGCCAAAAGGTGCAGGTGTATAGATGAAATTTGATACTGAGGGCTATGCATGACATCCTGTTTTGTCTATAAATTTGATTTATTGCTTCCTTATAGATAACATATTCAACTGAAAAATTCCTGCCTTTATTTAGTGTGCAAATAATTCGTGAGAAACATTCTTCTGCAGTCTAGAACCTTCTAGAACTCAAAGAGGTAGATATATTACTATTAGAGAACATTCTTGATAACTGTATCAAATTATACTGTGCAATTTCTGAAAAGCATTTTTTAGTAAACAAGTTCAAGGTTATTTTCAATGACGCATTACATTTTGCGTTGCAAAAAATTATATTCCAAACGTGTCGATTATAATGTAGAACGTTCTAGAACTCAAGGATAAAAAGGAAGATAAAAAAATTAGAAATAACAAAATATTTTGAGTCAATTGAATAATAATATAGGTAAAAAAAGTGCCTAAAGGATTCCTTATGGTAGGTCATATGTTCGGGATCCTTATCGCTTTATTCTGGTATCAAGTAGCGAGCGAGGACTAGAGATATAACGTCCAGACTTGTTTAGACGTTTTGATTTCAGAAGCATTCATGAATCGACAGTCTCAAGCTGCATACATTTCATTAGACTCTGCTTTCGTTCTCTAGAGATCAGTTCTTTTTACTGCTCGCAAAAGTTCGCTTTCTTAGTCGACCCGCACAGTTTGATAATCATTCTTTTGCCATATGCTAGGTCCCGTCAACCTCTCTATGTGTTACATGAAATAAGATACTGCAAACAATTTCGAGACTCAAGAGAGAGATAATACAGCGTGCATTTTATTTCAAGCTTTTTCACACATGCTTTAACTTATATATATTAAGAGTGCACTGTCCGACACTTATCGCTCCTTAACGACACTTGATATAAGCTCACATGCCTTTTTTATTCACAGATATATGCTCGTTTTTCAGCACCTTTTTCATCTCTTATTTAGAAAGGGCAGTAGTTTTGCATATTACACGTTGAAAATTTAAATTTATAAAAAAAAACAAGCTAAATACAAAATAAATATTTTGCAATTTTCAATCATCCACTAAAGCTACTGTATAATATAGTTTTTATAGAAATCGAGGATGATTTTATTGCTTTCTGTCTAAATAATTTAATTCAAAGGTTACAAATTTTATGCACACGTCTTCAAGGTTATTTGTTATTTTCTGATGACGCATTACATTTTTTACTTCGCAAAACATTATCTTCCAAACGTGTCGAATATGATGTAGAAAGTTTTAGAACTTTGTTCCACCATATAATGCAATACTTCAAATTATACTAGGCAATTTCTGGAAAGAATTTTTCGTAAACAACTTGAAGGTTATTTTAATGACGTATTACATTTTTGCGTTGCAAAAATTATATCCCGAACGTATGGATTATAATGTAGAACGTTCTAGAACATTAAGACAAAGAGGGAAATATATTAATAGACAAGGATAGCAAATGTGCATCTATAAAAGACGCGCTTCGCATATATTTCTCTCAGTTGTCATCCAGCATTTGAGAAATACGCAAGCATAACAAAAGTAAAGTGAAGTGAACATTGATATAGTGATTTGAAATATTTTTTGAACTGTTTTCATACAACAGTACAGTTTTGTACACTTTAATATATACTTTTTAGACTTTTTAAAAGTTAATTCTTATTATTAACATACATTCAGTGGCATATACGACACCTGGTGTTGAAAATCGGTTAGTGCTCCTTCTTATTATTTGAAATTTACACACAGTGCCATCCGTTGGAATATTTGTGAAATTGTTTGACTATAAAAGTCACTTCATAGAGAATTTTTTTCCAGTTGTCCTCTAACCATCCTATGAGTATAATATTCAAAAATGGAATCATTGGACTGTAAGAAGGTTGTCCAGATTTACGATGATGCATATGACATTTTGAATGAAAATGCAACAGCTTCGGAGATCTTATACTGGAAGCATCAGTGCACCCAGGATATTCGAAGGCTCAATAAAATTTTGCGTCAGGGGAACCAAAATTTATCTTTGGGCGAAAAAAATAAACTACAAGCAACTATTGGCCTACTGACATCCAAGAATAGATTATTCACAAAGCTACAGAAGAGTGGAACTGGTGTGAACGAGGGTTTGGACAGGAAAGGAGACAGGATCAGATGGCAGGATCTGGAGTCTGCATTTAAGAGTCGAGTGAGAACAGGTTTGGTTGTAAATTTAACCCACAAAGATTTAGATACTTTTCTCGAAGATTCAAAAACAATGATAACTTGTAGATTAAAAAACGCTTTGAAAAGTTTCGTTGCAGGTTTAAAAACAAATGTTATCCTAGCTGCAAAATTCAGTGCTATAGAAAACGGCCAGGAAATTGAAGAGCTTAAATTTTTTAATACTAAAAACGACCTTATTTTACAATCAACTGAAATAAATGAATGGTTTGAAAGTAAAGTCAGAGAGCAACTTTTGATTAAAGTAGAGGATTTCCAGCAAACAAAATCTGGATGGAAATTGAAAGAAATTATAAATTTAAATGTAAACATAAATAAATATGCACCTTTTACAGTAGGCTCATCAACTTTTGTGAGTTTACCTAAATTTATCAGAGACAAAAAAGCAGTCGTAAATATTGAGAACAATGACGAATACTGTTTTCTCTGGTCGGTAATGGCCGCTCTTCATCCTGCGAAAGATCATGTATCTCGCGTCACTTCCTACCCGCATTTCAATTCAGAACTCAAACATGATGGAATCAGTTTTCCCATCACTTTTGAAAATATAAAAAAATTCGAGAAAATAAATGAATTGCGCATCAATGTTTACGGTGTAGAACAAGAGGAAAATAGGAAAAAAGATGAGATTGTCCCTCTGTATATAAGTAATGAGAAATCGAAATGTCCCACAATTCACTTGTTAATGCTTGAAAATACTGATTTTGATGACAGCGAAAATAATCCAGTGTATCACTTTGCGCGGATAAAAAATCTATCTCGACTCATAAGATCTCAATTTTCGAAAAACGATCATCGTGCATGGTTTTGTGATAGGTGCCTGTGCCACTTCAAATTTGAAAAATCTCTAATAAAACACAGAGCTGATTGTGAAAATTTAAATAACTGTAGAGTCATACTCCCAACAGAGAAGGAAGGTGGGAACATATTAAAATTTAAAAATCATAGATACAAGGAAAATGTACCATTTGCTGTATACGCAGACATTGAATGTTTGCTGGAACCAGTTACAAATTCTCAAATAGATCAAGCGGCGTATCAAAAGCATATCCCCACAAGTGTTGCATATTATACAAAGTGCAGTTTCGATGATTCAACTTCAGAACCTAAAGTTTATCGGGATAAAGACTGTATTCAATGGTTTATAAACGAATTGAAAGATTTAGCAATTAAAGTGAATTCCCGTTTTCAAAATCCAGTACCAATGGAAAAATTAACAACAAAGCAAAAACAAGATTTTCTAAATGCTAAAGTATGTCACATTTGCGAAAAAGAATTTAAGAAAGATGATGTGAAACATCGTGACCACTGTCACTTCACAGGTAAGTACCGTGGTCCAGCACACGGAAGCTGCAACATCAATTACAAAGACTCTCATGTAATTCCAGTAGTTTTCCATAATTTATCTGGCTACGACTTACACTTTTTTATCAAAGAGTTAGCCAAAAGTTTTGAGGGACATGTCTCTTTACTGCCAATCAATAAGGAAAAATATATCTCATTTACAAAAGATGTTCCAGATACTAAAGTCAAACTTAGATTTATCGATTCTTTCCGATTTATGCCAAGTAGTCTAGAGAAATTGGCCTCATATCTCAATGACAGTGAAAAAACAATTACGAGAAAATTTTACAAAAATGACAGTGAATTCAATCTATTAACGAGAAAAGGTGTATTCCCATATGATTACATTGACAGCTGGCTAAAATTGGAAGAAGAGAGTCTACCTCCAAAAGAGGCATTCTATTCAAAATTAAACGATTGCCACATTTCCGATGAAGATTACCAACATGCGTGTAAAGTGTGGGAAACTTTTAATTTGCAAACTTTAGGGCAGTATTCAGATTTGTACCTCAAAACCGATGTACTGCTTTTAGCAGACATTTTCGAAAACTTTAGAAAAACTTGTTTTGCAACATATAAATTAGACCCTTTGCACTATTACACAGCACCGGGACTTTCTTTTGATGCAATGCTAAAATACACAGGAATTGAACTACATTTACTAACTGATGTAGAAATGTTACTATTAATTCAGAAAGCAATCAGAGGTGGTGTTTCACAACGCTCAAACAGGTTTGCAAAAGCAAACAATCGATTTATGGGAGAAGATTTTAATCCATTCGATCCCGAGTTATACATTTTTTACTTTGACGTCAACAATCAGTATGGTAAAGCTATGAGTGAACATTTGCCATATCAAGATTTTGAATGGTTTGAAAATTTTGAGAATAATCCAAATTTTTTCAATGTGCCTGATGATTCACCTGAAGGTTATATTCTTGAAGTAGATCTAGAGTACCCAGAAGAGCTTCACGATTTTCACAAGGACCTTCCATTATGCCCAGAACACTTTGTGCCTCCTGGTTCAAAATGTACGATTCCAAAGTTAGTAACCAATTTGCTACCAAAGAAAAATTATGTACTACATTACCGAAATCTAAAAATGTACTTGAAATTAGGCATGAAACTAACGAAAATTCATCGTGTGCTAAAATTCAAACAAAAGGCATGGCTAAAAGACTATATCGATTTAAATACAGAACATAGAAAAAGAGCGAACAACGAATTTGAAAAGAATTTCTATAAATTAATGAACAATTCCGTCTTTGGAAAGACTATGGAAAACGTCAGGAAGCACAAAGATGACAAAATGGGAGGGGAGATTTGGTGCAAAAGCTCTAATTTCTAAACCAAATTTCCACAGTTGTACCATATTTGATGAGGATATGGTAATCATTGAAATGAATAAAACGAAAATTTTCTTCAATAAACCCATCTATATTGGATTCACGGTTCTTGATATATCCAAAATAATCACGTACGATTTTCATTATAACTATATTCTACCAAATTTTGGAAATTGTGCAAAATTACTATATACAGACACAGACAGTCTCATTTATCATTTCACTGTTCCCAACTTTTACGACTACATTAAACGGGATATTCATAAATTTGACACGTCAGATTATCCTCCCGATAATGTTTACGGAATTCCTCTAAAAAATAAAAAAGTATTAGGTCTCATGAAGGATGAATGCAACGGCGAAATAATGACTGAATTTGTGGGCTTGAGATCGAAATTGTATGCATATAAGGTTTTGGGTGAAGATGAAAAAAAGAGGGCCAAGGGTATCAAAGGATCAACATTAAAAACCATAACATTCGACGATTATAAGCAGACTCTCACATCTTGTCAAAATCTGATTAAAACTCAACACCTAATCCGAAGCCGAAAACACGAGGTTCACTCAATCATCCAAGATAAGATTGCTCTCAGCTGGCATGACGATAAAAGAATGCTGCTCCCTGGTACCACCGACACTCTTCCATGGGGATATAAACATACAGTCTCTGAACCCATGGAAGTCGATGCATCCAATGTATAAAGTAATGAGTAATATGTAGTATTTGTATATACCTATGTACATTGTTACTGTACGCTACGGAAAATTGTATATATGTATAGAAATAAGCATGGTGATAAAACATGATAAGTGATGTGGATATATGAGTGAGAGAGATAGAGATATATCGATGAGAGAGATCTAAGTATATGTACTGTATATAGCCTTTGATGTAACAGATATAGTCTACAGTGAATGGAATGAATCATCTTTATAATATGTATAAATTGTATATATGTGAATTAGAAGAAGGAGTCGAAAAAAACTGTACAATTGTTTGTGAAATACAAGTTATTTCAAATAAAGAACAGAAAATTAATTGAATCTAAATTGGTGTTTTTTATTTAATGAAACCTGAAAAAATCGTTTTCTCAAACTGCTGTAGCTATCGGATGCAACCTGATCCAGCAGACGTAATCTCTCAATGCCGAGGACGATGCCAGCGATGTTCACTGACCTAACCATTTGCTTATCTACTATTCGCACTTATTATTATAAGGACAAGGAACTCGGAAAAAACAACACACAAGTTTCTTTTCATTTTTTGCTTTTTTATTTATTTCCAAAAAAGCCAGTACATTATACTTAAAAATAAGTAGACTATAAATTAAATATGTAGAAAAAAATATTTTCTTATCTCTACAAATTAAAAACTAATCTAACAGAACTGTTCCAAAGACATCCAGTTTTTCAATAAAAGTACATTTTCAATTGCGCAATTAGAGTAATTTTCATACATATGATGAGTACATTTAATATCATTAATTCGAAACATCTCACGCAATCCCTGTAGCGAGGGACATTCCAAATCAAGCATATCAACAATTTCACACGATATTTCCACAAATTGTTGCAGCCAATTCTTTTTTTCTAATCCTTTCACATACATTTTTGTTGCATCTTTTAAAACGCTCTCGAGTATTACAGGTACTAGAGAATAGGGCAAATCACCAGAATTCCAAAGTATTCCATGATGTTTCCGCTCTGCCCAAATGTTTATAGACTTATATTTTGGTGGAACGTTGTTCCACTTGCAGGGTGGTTGAAAGAGAAAAGAATATGGCTTTTTGACTGTCTCATCATAGATTGGTAATATAGACAATTCTTTCAAGATAAATTTATTGATTGGTAACTTGAAACCCTGCATATCCACAATGTACTGCATCTTGAATGCAACTAAACTATTTGTTCGTGCTTACAGCAGTTTTATACCAACTTTTTCACCACACCACTTATTGGCTTATACTCAACTATACGATCATGCAAAATTAAGCAATATGCTGACGTTTGAGCAGGAAAATTTTCACTAGTTTCAAATTCCAAACGAACGTCAACTGGACCGTATTTCAGTGACTCATTTTGTTTAGAACAGTCAATTACTACTAGAGGTGCATACTGTATAAATTCTCCCCTCGATAGCAATGGTTGCGGTTCTTTACCATAGTAATTAGCTTGAAAGTTTGTATACATTTCATAAAGAAGAGCGTACTGATTTCGATTAATATCAAGATTCAAATTACTATAAGGATAACACTGATCATTCAAAAGCAGTTTGACATTAGTCAGATTGCAATGATCAAAGTTGCTAGAACTTTTAATAGTATTATTTTTTCTGTTTGTTTGAAATCCAAGTATGAGAAATCTCGGTTTTTCCAATTGTGTTGAGGTTTTTACTGTCCAAACATGGTTTGAAGTAGTTGGAAGTAGAGGATATTCATACAGTTCCCAAGTTCGAAAACTTATTGGAATAGGTGGATCTTTTTCAATATATTTTAGCAACTGAAATTTTCGTGAATCTGACAGTCTAACGCTAGGCAATAACCACTCTATTTTATTAATTTCAATTTTATACTGCTCAATGGGGGCTGCTTGCAAGATGGCATTTGCATCACTTTTCGATCTTGTCAAAATAAGTTCATGCTTAGCATTGACAATGATTTTGTGATAATCTTCAGCAAAACCAAATATCATGTTAAGCGGTATGGCTACATCAAAGTAACCAGTAGCGATGGTTAGTGATTGATTATTATCATTTATTTCAAGCCAACCAGTATTCTGTATGTAACGTGATTGTCCAGGATTTAGAGATACATAATTTTTCATGAGACTAGTGAGGCCAACGTTTTTATTTCTATCAATTTCTATTGCATTGATTTCGTATCTTGCTTCTTCAAACAAATGACAGATGGCATTAGAAACTAAAACTGTGTTTGTCACTGGTGCTCCATCAGTTCTTACAATTCTTCCATGTACATGAAGTGAGCTTTTGCTTGGCAGGAGACAATGGTCCTGATTTTGAACAGCAATCCGAATTTCATCACTGTTGTTGAAGGTTGATGAGGCATAAGGCTGATGTGCATGAATTTCACAGTGTGCAATTGACTCATCAAAGATGATTGGTGCTTGAATATTTAAAATTTCCCCCTCCATGACAAATTATCAAACGTTGATAAATAAATGTACAGATGCAGGTGCAAAAAAATCTTGAATCTCTTTATTCTCTTCTTTTTTTAGGCTTCAGACCTTGACTTTTTAGGAAGAGGACGCTTTGAGGTGTTAACCCTTTGACTGCTCTTTGTCGACTGATTAGCTTGTGACATTGTGCTGGTTTATTATAACCAAAGCCAATCTTTTTGTTGAAAACAATACCCATTATTAGAGAGACTTGATGTGTAGTCTAATTGTTATAACTTCTCCACGAAAATTAACCAAATGTCCGTCTTGATCAACTATACGGAGCTGTATATGATCTATTGTCTGCACGGCGACTGGCAGGTAAATGACATGAGATGGTACTTCCACTATCTTATATCCAGGTGGCACTACAGGAAAAAATTCATGAATAGTATGTACTTTCTGGCCATTAATGTATGCACCTGTAGTCATGCTACACTCAATACTCAAAGAATTCACTTTTATGATTGATACCGGTTGATCAGATTCATGAACTTGTTTAGCTTCTAGTCTGCGTGGAGAGAAACCCAGCAAATGGCCTATAGAATCTTTAGGCTCAAAATTTATATCGTGACTGCAATAAATTTCACTTTTTAAAGTATTATTGTTTGGTTTAACATGAATTTCAATGCCCTTTTTTACTAAAGCATTCTGTAAATAGCGCTTGATGTCACTTATTTCATAACTTCCTGTAGGTATTTCAATTATTTCATTACCCACGTAAAATTTATTTTGGCCAATATCTACATTGGGTATCGAATTGAAAGTTAGAAATTCAACCAGTCCAAGTGCGTAATTTTTATAAGGAGACAACTCAATCGGTGGAAAATAGTGAGCTTCCAGGATTGGAGAAGTTCCCGACAATGTTAGTGTCAATGAATCATCCATGATGACAACTAGCGCTCAACTGACTTGAAATTGCAAATATCAGCACTTATATAGATTAAACGTACTTTTAGAATTTAATTGATTGCATAGAAATTGCAAACATAAATGTCCACACACGAACGTATCGTAATTTTGATATCTCTCGTGATTATACTTTATGCTACCAACACCGAAATACTTGAAGAGATCCGAAGGTGGCCGAAGATTACCGAAGCTATCGAAATACATTATTTTATCATCAATCTTTTTATAAGCACACCAATGTGTTCCTGGTCCTTTTTTATCATCAAGATTAACAATAGCACATTCATATTTACGCGGTCCACCCTTTGGTAATCCATTTCGCATAAAAACACCTCGAAAATACGGAATCTTCAAAAATTTTGCAAATTTAAGTAAATCTGCATCAGTTAAGGCTCGATGAGGTAGCTTAACTTTGAGTTTTTTGACTTGCATTTAAGTCCTGCTCCTTGTTTATATGGCTTTAGATGAAGCCCTAATCCTTATCTATATGGCTTCAAGTAAAGACCTTTTCCTAAAGAAATGGCTTCCATCGCTTCATTATGCCGTTTATTCTCTGAAAGTTGTTGTTTTGCCGAATTTGCATCATTCACAGCTTTAGCTATTCCTGCAGCTCCACCAGCTAGCGCCCCGGCAGCACTGAGACCCGCAAAAACGGGTATGAGAAAGGGTAAAATTCCTCCTACTTTGGTCGGTACAGGTAGAATACGACGTTTATTCACATTTCTTCTTCCACCAGCCTTCATGACAGCTGCGCGTGCGCCTCTGAGTGCAGATTTAATGGCAGTTTGCGCATTATTACTTGAAACCATGGACTTTTTAGCTGCAGCGACAATTTTTCTCAGTGTAGTGCTAGGTTTTTTATTCTTGAGACCCATCCCCAATTTTGACTTTATCTTCATTGCGTTTGTTATTCCCCAAGCAGCCGCCTTTTCACCTATGCCTGCGTCCTGAGCCAAGACACGTTTCCAAGCCTTCTCAGCTAGTACACTGTCAGCTGAGTTTCTGGCCTCTATATTTTCTCTATTTTGTGAGTAGGCTATATCGTGCTCTTTGCAAGCTTCATCCAGTGGATTGATTCCTGGATCACCTCGTGCTAATCGTTTTGCTAGTTTAGTACCTGGTCTACAGTACTGGTAACCCGGCAAGTGCAACTCAAATGGTAAATTGTTGATGATTCTGTTGAGCAAACCTCTCCCACGTCTTGCCTGCTTCACGGTTCGTTTACAACTGACTCGTTTGCCTCTGTGAACGATCATATCTATGCAAGGGATACTTTCAGACTGAAGGGCCAACCTATATAACCAGGATATTTATAGGCTTTCCAGTCAGTCTTTGTCAAGATGCAGTTTGAAGCACAACCTGTGAAACTACCTATCCAAAATTTTGATTCGCTTGTTCAAAACGAGAATAGGGAAAAACGACATGGGCATTTGCTTCCAAACAGTGTACGAGCAATATTTTGTGGACCTTCCAACTGTGGAAAGACAAATGCTTTGCTGGCTCTACTGATACATCCAAATGGACTCAGATTTGAAAATATTTACATCTACTCAAAATCCCTGAAACAGCCAAAGTATGAATTTTTGGAAAAAGTCCTTCAATCTGTAGATGACGTTGAGTATTATCCTTTCAATGAGCATGAAGAGGTTATAATGCCCAGTGAAGCGAAACCAAATTCAGTCATTGTATTCGATGACGTGGCTTGTGAGAAACAAGATAATATGAGAGCATTTTTTTTCCATGGGTAGACACAAGGATGTCGACTGTTTTTATTTGAGTCAGACATATGCCCATATTCCTAAACATCTTGTACGTGATAATGTTAATTTTCTTGTGTTATTTAAACAAGATGAAATGAATCTAAAGCATATTTATGGCGATCATGTGAATACTGACATGACTTATTTGCAATTTAAGCATATGTGTTTAGCTTGCTGGAATCAAGACAAGTATGGATTCGTTGTAATTGACAAGGATAGGAATCTTAACCAAGGTAGATATAGGAAAGGTTTTGATTGTTTTATAAATCTTGAAAAGTAATATATACATATGTTGTGATCAATATAGAAACAGTCGCACCTTAGACGTTGATGTATCAACATGTCTTCACGTGAGGAAAATTATCAAAAGCAAAAAGATATTTTGCGTCAAATTGCTAGAGCTAGCGAATCAATTCGACGAAAGCATAGGTTAATAAAGTTGGGCAAAGAAACAGTTGAGCGCACATTAAGCGACACTTTTAAGCCCATTGTTAATCCACTAGAGAAAATTGTTGGTGGCCTCAAGAATATGAAAAAAGTTGAGCCAATTAAAAAGAGAGAAAAAGAGGAAGCAAAGAGTAAAGTAGAAGAAAGTATTGATTATGATGATGATTTGTCATATAAATCAATTTATGATGATGCAAACGAGACTGATGAAGCAGACGGGACTGAAGATTCCAGTAACTTGGAGCTGTCAGCTCGTAGTGAAGCGGAAAATGCCTCAGAAATACCTACATCTTCATGGATTGATGATGATGCAAACAAGTATCTCATATTGTTGGGTGAAAGAAGTAGAGAACTTGATAATGTGTATGGAGTGAGAAAATTAACGAGAGATAGATTAATGATTGGCGATTCTCCGATCAATTTCAGCCAGAACTATATTCATGTGGGTAATTTGAATTTTCCCAAAAGTAAAGGCTTGCTTGAACTTTTATTCAAAAAAGCTCCCGAAGAGCCCTCTATCACACCCAGTGATCTTGAAAATTATAAGCAAATTATCATTGCAACAAACGCGTATAAAAAGAATTATAAACAAGATGGCGAAATTCGTGACAATAAAACCATTAAATATAAAAATTTTATAAAGAAATTGATTCCCGCAGCCAAAAATAAAGAGAGACGGAGTAAAAACAGGAAATCATTATCAGGTAAAGGTATGATCCCGCAACACATGATTGCTAGACAGGGCAGTCTGATGGACTACATTTACTGGGATGACCCGAATGAATTGGTAGATCGATTACGCTTACTGCTAGCATCTCAAGCAGCTGGAAATCCAAGTCACTCAAATGAAATTATATCAATTATTGAAGAGCTGCGAGAAGCTGGAATTATATATTAATGAGTGTTTTGCCAAGATTTTCATCATTTTCAAGATGAGCATCGATGTATTCGGACGTCATTCCAAGCGAGCAGAGAGTACAAGTCGTGGTCCTCCTGGAATTGGCTTCAAAGTCACATCTGAAGGAGATTATGATATGAGTAATAAAAGGCTGTGTAAAGTGGCCGATGCTGAAGAGCAGAATGATGCTGTTAATCTGAATATGGTGCAAAATATGATACGGCGTGAACTTCAGACTATCTACGATGTTATAGCTTCCTTGCGAACTGAAGTACTCAACAATAATATGATGATTGAAAGTTTGGAAAATTCCACAGATAAACATTTTAAAAATGCGAAAATTGATGTTGAATCAATTCAAAAACTGGTGTATCGGAATTCAGAGCTCATTAGTCAAGTAGACACTAGACTGAACGCACTCAAAAATGGACGTTGAGAAGCAGCAGTTGGTGAAGGAGCTGCACAAGCCAGCTAGAAGAAATTACCAACGTCGACATTTCGATATCCGTGGCATTGATGAGACCTGGCAAGCTGACCTGGTTGAAATGCAACCATATGAGAGAGTAAACAAAGGATTCAAGTACATCTTAACTGTAATTGACATATTTTCAAAATTTGCTTGGGCTGTTCCCGTTAAATCGAAGAAGGGCGAAGATGTAGCAGCAGCCATGGAATCTGTACTTGATAAAGGACGCGTACCAAAAAATTTACATGTTGATAGAGGTAAAGAATTTTACAACTCGCATTTTGAAAATCTTATGAAGCGATATAAGATAAATTTGTACTCGACATTTAGTAATTTAAAAGCATCAATTTGCGAGCGATTTAATCGTACGTTAAAAAATAAAATGTGGATGCAATTTAGCTTGCAGGGTAATTATAAGTGGATAGATATTTTGAAAGATTTAATTTTGTCTTACAACGATGCTAAACATCAGACTATTAGAATGAAACCAAAAGATGTTGATAAGCAAAATGAGAAAAAATTGTTGTTTAATGTATACAAACATTTCAATGTAAAACAAGCAGTCAGGAAAGCTAAATTTAAAGTTGGAGATAAAGTACGTATAAGTAAGTTTAAGCATGTTTTTGAGAAAGGCTACACACCGAATTGGACAACTGAAATATTTACCATAAGTCATGTTAAGAATACCGAGCCAGTGACGTATATGCTTAAAGATTATCAAGGTAAAGCTATTGCAGGTAGTTTTTATGAACAAGAACTTGGCAAAGTTAGACATCCAGACATTTATCTTGTGGAAAAAGTACTGAAAAAGCGGGGAAATAAGCTATTTGTAAAATGGCTAGGTTTCGACGACTCTCACAATAGTTGGATAGATAAGTCTAGTTTGTAAGTATCTTTGTATTAATATTAAGGTTTTTCTGAATAAAGTTTGATTATTCTCAAACATATATATCTTTTTACTTACACATCTACCTACCCTTAATCTAGTAAATGAAAAGGCGAATTTGGTTCAAATTATATATATTTATTCAGATTCTCATACTAATAAAATACATAGAAATTTTAATGTATAAAGGTACCATTCACACATCTGAGTTCTGGTAATTTCTCAATCACTTCTTCACACACATTTTGATTGTAGAATGTAATCATTTCAAGAAAAATAATTTCAAATCGCATAAGATTAGTGAATATAAGTTTTTTCATTGCCTTATTCTTTAAACTTGTATAATTTTTTTGTATATAAGATTTTACACTTTGCATACAAGGTGATTTCACATTGCGCCAAACACCTTCAGCGATGGTTTCAATGATGACATCCTTTGTACGTTGAAACGGCATAAGACTCTGTTCTAGAAGATACCGGTCGATACAAAGACTGACTTCCCTGAGAACAGCAAACGTTGTTTCTCGTAGTACAAACGGATAATATTTTTCGGTTTCTTGATTCTGCTCCAAAGCCACTATATAATCTCCAAAAGATGTAGTCATGTGTGTACGGAAATTTCCACAGTCGATGCATTGCAGCTTCTCTTGGCCATCAAAGAACAGTGAAATGAGGTTGAAGTAACTTTTGAATAATTTCCACTCTTCAAGATTCAAGGTTATACTTGCACGAGGATGACTGGCTAGCAGTTTCACTGATGAGACGAGCTTTCCGTCTTTTTTAAACTCAGCACCGATGATAATTTGCTTTGTGAATGATGAATTCAGATTGTATGTGGTGGAATGTAGCATTTGATTTCGAGGTGTATAAGACATGTTGATCTCACTGAAGGCTTTCAGGCACTGAGCGATAATTGAAAACTGCACACTTTATGTATTTTTCTTCAGAAATTCGATGGAATTGTAACATCCACCCAAATACCGCATGCCTAGATCACCATCTTCACATGATTTTTTCATTCCCAACAGCAGATTTTCATCTTCATTAAGCAGATTGGCCATCCTCGCTGGTAGAAAAACGGTAAATTTGTTCTCCACAGTGACTATGAACCGCACTCCAAACTGTGTTGTTGCTTTCTTGATGTTTGTGATTTCGTAGTTTTTATTGAGTTCTAGGTCCTTGAGCTTCTTGGTTGGTAGGAAATCGTTGTTGACAGCGATTTTGTTTAGTTTGGAGAAATCCATCTTCACTCTTTAATATTCACTGTATTAAATTTTCTCGTTAGATTTTGTAAATCTGTTCGCACTTGTATCGCTTGTTTTAGTTCTCGAATGTTCTTCAGAAATAAGTTTAAACGACTTTTCAGCTCTTGTCGCTTTTCTTCTTCACAATCTGACATCTGCTCACAAACTGATGAAAGAGAAGAGCTGGCCTCCTTTTATAGACGCTTATCCCCTCTACCAAATTTCAGAAGACTTTGCACAATATTGCCCTATATTGCATCATATGATGCAACAAAGTTCTGGAAGATTCTACATTATAATCGACACGTTTGGAATATAATTTTTTGCAACGCAAAATGTAATGCGTCATTGAAAATAACCTTGAACTTGTTTAATAAAAAATGCTTTTCAGAAATTGCGCAGTATAATTTGATACAGTTATGAAGAATGTTCTCTAATAGTAATATATCTACCTCTTTGAGTTCTAGAAGGTTCTAGACTGCAGAAGAATGTTTCTCACGAATTATTTGCACACTAAATAAAGGCAGGAATTTTTCAGTTGAATATGTTATCTATAAGGAAGCAATAAATCAAATTTATAGACAAAACAGGATGTCATGCATAGCCCTCAGTATCAAATTTCATCTATACACCTGCACCTTTTGGCGCATTAAATAAATATGTTATCTCTAAGGAAGCAATAAATCATCCTTGTTTTTCTTGAAATAACTATATGACGCAGTAGAAATTGCCTGGACAAAGCAAAATGTAACCTTGAAAGGATTTACGCGACATTCTTCAGATAAGAAATAACCTTGAACCTGTTGTTACTTGAATTTAGCTGGCACAATTGCGCAATATGACTGTGACGTCATCAAGGAATGTTCTAGAACGGTCTCGATGTCAACCTCACACAGACACACGCACACAGGCTTACCTCACACAGACACGCACTAATACTAATTGGTCCAGAACCGGCCTTACTTATCTACTAATTAATTTCACCAAAGGTCCATAAAATTAATTTTCCTTTAAGGGCATGCTCTTCGGTGATCACGTGACCAAACCAGTACTTGGTTATGAAATTTTTTTTGGTGTTCACCATGTCCAAACGCAATGATATATCGCTCTCAAAATTTGGAATATGGGAAATGAGACAATAAATTGCGTTTGTATATTTAGTTTCAGTAATAATTTTGAAAAAAATTATCCATGTGAAAAATAATGTGTACAATTTCATAACCAAGCTTGGTCATGTGATCTCTACTTTACCGACGTTGAAAGTTTCTTTTTTTCTCCGCTAGAAATTGCTAAAAATGCTCCAAAAATAATGACAGGTTACGTGTGTGCAGATACTTATTTTTTGATTTGCAGCAAATGTGCAAATGTTATTGTTTATATTGATTTTTTTTAATTTTTAGACGATTTAGTCCAAAATTTGTGTCAGTTATCAACATACGAGAATCAAAAAATCTGAAATGCATCAAACCAAACATTACCTGCAAAGTGCTCGACTCGAGTGGTAATATCCTATTTTATCAATTTATAAATAAAATTTCTCTGAAATTATAAACATATTGATGTATACAAACGTTCTTAGTGCTTTTTATTCAATCGTTCAAATTCTAAACACGATATCTCAATCCGTGTGGACGTAGTGAGCACCAAAAAATATGAAAATAATTTCACACATTTATTGTCAATTTATGTCTCATTGAGAGCGATATATCATTGCGTTTGGACATGGTGAACACCAAAAAAAATTGTCATAACCGAGGACTGGTTTGGTCACGTGGTCACCGTAGAGCATGCCCTTAAGACCTGTGGTATCTTATATTAATACTCCAACTTATTACTTGGCAAAAACTATGAGTAAAATCTTATCTGATTCCATTCCAAAATTAAATTCCTTTGTCAAAAATTCTACTACTTTCCGAGAAAATATTATTAAAATCAAAATTCCTGATAACCATATTTTTATGTCTTTAGATGTAATCTCACTTTTTACTAATATTCCTTTAGAATTGGTTCTTTCTGGTATCGATAAGAGATTTGTGCCTGATTAATTAATTAAAATTAAATTAAAATTCGTGAGAAATGTTCAGAAATCGCCAGAGCTTGGGTTCAAAGGATAATCCTTTTGATAGGGGTCCAAGAATAGATTTAAATTAAAATAATTAAATAATAGTCTCTTAACTGGTATAATTTAAAATTGGTGTCACATAAAAAACTTTACTAATATTTCTCAAGATGATTTCAAGTCTGGTATTTCTTTTCTCATGACTTCTACTAGTTTTCAATTTGATAAACATTTTTACAATCAAAAATTCGGCACTCCCATGGGGTCTCCGATATCAGGTATTCTTGCTGAAATAGTCTTACAAGATCTCGATTTAGAAATCTTTAAAAAGTTAAAGGTCAAAATCCATTCATTTTATAGATATGTCGATGATATTTTTCTCATTGTTCCAAAAGATGAAATTAAAAATATTGTTTCTTGTTTTAATAGCTATCACAAAAGGTTAAAATTTACATTTGAAGTTGAATCTGAAAATTATATCAGTTTTTTAAACTTAAAAATTATTAGAAAAAATGCGCATGATATAATCACAAACTGGTTCAGAAAAAGTACATATTCTGGTAGACTTTTAAATTTTTTGTCAAATAATCCCATACACCAAAAGATTGGTATTGTAAAAAATCTGGTTGATTCAGCTGTTCTTCTCTCTGATAAAACTTTTCACCATGAAAATTTAATTTTAGTCAAAAAAATATTAACTTACAATAGTTATCCTAAACAGTTTATTGAAAAACACATTAAAATAAGACTTTTTCAAATTAATAATAAAAAACCATCTCTAGAGTTAAATCTAGCCAATAATGATCTTAAGAAAAAAGTTGTATCTTTTAATTTCTATCCAGATATATCTTATCCAATCCGTAGACTTTTTTCTAACTTTAACATAAATACTATTTTTAGAATTGATTCAAAATTTGACCATTTTATCAAAATTAGGAAAAGATCCATTGGAAAAATTAGAACATTGTAATGTTGTTTATAAATTGGAGTGTTCTTGTGGTATGTCCTATATTGGACAAACTAAAAGATCGTTAGAGACTAGAAAAAATGAGCATTTCAGAAATATTAATCACTGTACAAAAAACCATAAAGAAATTGCTAAACACATCCATTCTGTCCATAATGGGAACTCAAATTATATTAAATGGGATGACATTAAAATATTACATAAAGAGCAAAATCATTATAAAAGAAACTTTGTCGAGATGATGTATATTAAAAATGAGAGTAGTAATGCTTTAAATAAGATTACTGATTTCAAATTTTATAATTCTGCCTATAATATGATTTTAGAAAAAGTATGCTAATGGCTTTCCTAATTTCTCTAAAAAAACTTTATATTTAAAAAAAAAAATTTTAACTCGCGCCTAAATCTCTTTCTTTTGATTCAGTATGTTTGATCCTTCCAGTACTCGGTCTACTCCGAACCAGAATGGTACTCTGTACCATGCTCCTTTCTTTGATTTTATTTTTTAAACATGGATTTTAAACTTAATTTAAAAACTTTTATCAATAAAAACAAAATAAATTTCAAACAGTTTGCTACTATTCAATCAGGTAATGAAATTTCTAATTTATCCTTATGAACTTTTTTTAGTCTCCCTGCTTGTCACTTTTCAAACTATTTGTTTAAAAGTCTTTCAAACTTAGAACTTACTACTAATTCTATTTTTCTAACGCTCCAGATTGAGTACCGAGAATGGACTTTTTCAAAGAAGTACAAACTTTAATTATTCTTATAATTGATTATTAATTTTTTACTTACGAAACTTTTACGTATAAAACTACGATGTCTAACCGAAGTTGTTCTTTCTTTCTTTGAAAATGGATATGAAATATATAACTAAATCTGACCGCTCTACTTAATAGTAAGCCTTCGTATTTTGAATATTGTCTTTTTTTAAATTATATGTTTGATATACTTTTATTTTATGTAATTTCCTTTGTAATTCTCTTGATAGATTTGAACCAAGGATTTTCTGATGAGGTCGCCATGACTGGTGACGAAACGTCAAATTTCATTAAATAATATTTGTCTGGAATTGTTGTTTGTATTTCTCTTATATAAATCAATAATAGTTTTCCTATTCAAATATTAATAAAAATCTAAAGACAATTTCACTTATAAATTTAAAATATGTATATAAATTTAAATTTTTCAAAATCATCAAATATCAAATCGAAAGATTTCATAACTGCACACTTTCCAAATTGAAAGATTTTAAAGACAAATTTTTAAAATTAAATGCCTCCAGAATAAGTTCAAAATCATGAAAAATTGAAAAAATTATTGATCAAATTCAAGCTACAAAAATAAGAAGAGTTTACAACTTGATATTAAAAATTTAACCCTTTTTTATATGGAAAAATTCTAAAATATTGTACCTTTCTAATTTAACTTGAAAAAAATCTTTTAATTAAAGTTTAAAGTTGTGCAATTTCAAGAATTGTCTAATTTTTAATTCAATATTAAAATAAAATTTAAAATATTTGATTGAAGGATTGCAAAAATGAATAATAATTCCCAATAAAATATTAAAAATGAAACAATTATAAATTAAAAAGATGAAAGGTATATTGTTTAAAATAAAAACAAATAAAAATTGAACTATCTAAAAGTGATACCTCAGTAATTAAATGATTTCTTTAATTTATCACAGATATGATTTTAGAATTCTAAATTTTTATATTGAACGCTGAATTTTTAATTTTTCCCTTTCATATGCTTTTTAATTATGCAATTAAAATTAAAATAGTTGAATTTTAAACGATTAAAATTACTTGAAATAATTGACATCTTAAAAGTTTTAAGTGTAAAAGCTTTTATTGACACAACTCTTAATAATTGAAAATATTTTCAGTTTTAAATAAAGTTAAAACTTGTTTAATTTGCAAACATTCCGTAGTAAAAAAATAATAATTTTTAATGTTTATTCAAATAATTCTTTGATTCTAAATGTTAACAATTCAAAGTTTTTCAATTGTGAATTTTTAAATTGGACTAAATTGGAATTTCTTCAAGATTCAGACCGGATCCTTGCTGAACTATTAAAGTCTCCTAACGTCTTGCAACAACAATTTAAAATTCTAGAATTTTAAAAGCTTTAACTTTAAAAAATTCAATTTTCAATTTTCAATTGCCAAATTTCAATCGTTTAAAATTGAAAATTATTTAAATTCAAGTTTAAAATTTTAAATAACTGAATTTAAACAGTCTTTATTAAAAATAATAAAATTTAAATTACTTTCGACTTTGAATCATTCAATTTTCAAATTTCTCGTCTAAAATTTTTCAATTTTCCGATCTTCTACTTTTGAATTTTTTACTTTCAACCACTTTCCATTTCAAATTATTCAATTTTAAACACTTTTATTGAGAAGTAATACAAATTTGATTTCTTTCTCATTAATTCGAAATATTATCCTTCTTCATAATTTTATCTACACTAACTAAAAAAAAAAGTCACGAATCCTCACAAGAAAAGTCAGGACTTCTGACCATTTCTGACCACTTTCGTTACGTTTCTCGACAGAAATCATCAGGAAAAGTCAGAATTCGTGAGAAATGTTCAGAAATCGCCAGAGCTTGGGTTCAAAGGATAATCCTTTTAATAGGGGTCCAAGAATAGAATGCCATAAAACCTTAATCCCTTTTATATTTCACAGGTTATTTATTTATATTTATTTATGCATATTCTCTTTTTACTTATATTTAATTATTAATATTTATATATTAAATGACTCTGAAGGTGAATCTAAAAATTTGGTCCGTAGATTCTGAATTACTAACGCATTTAAAGAAAAAAACCTCAGCTTTTTTTCAGACAAAAAAAATCCCAAATATGAAGAGTATACTTTATTATCGATCCACATTTTACAAGGCTGAATGTTTATTTTTCTCAAAAAATACTCGGAATTATTAAGGTCATAAAAAACTTTATTGAACCTATAAAATGTAGAAAGGAAAAAACATTAATCGCTATCAACGAAGTTATAAATCACCAAATAAATGATAATTGAGAAATAATGAAAATTTTATAAATTCATCCATTAACATTTTGCAACTTATAATTTCTTCTTGTTTTCAGAGAAAATCCTACATTATTTTCTATTCAAAATTTGACTGAAAATAAGGAACTTTTCATGTATTATACATTAAGTGCAGACATCATGATTACTAGTAATTTAATAAATCGGCAGCACCGAGCCCAGTACTAGACCCTCTGTCAATGAGATATGAATTTCAATAAAAAAAATTTTGTTCATAACTATAAAGTGCCATTTATACCTTGTAAACATAAAGAAATATATTCAAAAAAATTTTTTATCAATATTTATCATATAGCATTCGTAAAAGGTTGATAAATCCTTTTCTAACTGTCACATGCAAAGTGAGGTTAGGTTTACTATAGTTCACAATATATTCCATTGTATGTATAATCTCATCGACAGAGGATCTAGTACTCGTCTCGATGCTGCCACCTACGATTACTTTTGCACCATGAACCTCATTCTCATAGTGGGCTGCACGCGTACACGGAAAAAATTTATCAGTGAAAAACTCAAGAACTTGTAGCTAGGTCTCCGATACGAGATAAAAAAATTTAACATTACATCCTTTTTTCTATGAGAAATGTATGGATAAATTTCGAAGTTTTTTACAAACAGTTCGAATTTCCTACGAACATTTCCCTAAAATTTCCGACTAAAACATAAAGAGGAAAAATTTTATTTGTGCGATTTAATTTATATTAATTTATAACTTCGCATCTCAGAAGATTCGAACCCTCAAAGACTGCTGACTCACCTGTTTCTAAACATAAACCAGGACTGCGTGAACACGCGCAGCCATCGTTGCCAAACAAAATAGGTATTATGAAACTTCTAGCCACGCATCCGACGAGCTCGAAGCACACATAGGAGCCCACACACTCACCGTGCGTTTGGGCGAGCGTGTGTGCGGGCCACGTACAGGCGAACCTACTTGCAAGTTCCCAGATTTGTCGGGCAAACTCGTGAGTGCTCTGAGAATCTTTTCCCAATCACTCGTAATAATTTTGTAATTATTCACGTCAAAAAAAAGTGAAGAACCGTTTCAGAATTTTCCCATCGAGTTCGTCAATTATATATATTATACCATATCTGAAACCCAGCTACTCGTTCGTGACTTTTTTACGGATAAATTTGTTCCGTATAGCTTGCAAGTTTACAATTGAAAGTCAAAGCACCGGAAACTACAATTTGGTAATTCTGAATTTTCTTTTATCAAAGCTCCTTCAGCTTTAACGAACAAATTCTCATCACATATCTTGTGCTTCACATTCAATTTTATCAGAAATATCAACTTTTCTACATTTTGTAATACTATTAGGATATAACATATTTTAATTTAATATTTTAAACATTCTAAACTGACAAAATGTAAAAATTTTTTTTTTTTTTATATTGGAAATAATGGCTTGTCACAAGTCAGCACCTCTACTCGAAACTTGAAGTGTCAAAAAAAGTTTTGTAGCCCAAAAATCATCAGTACACAAAATTTATGAAAATTTATTTGAAAATTAATTTTTTTACATTAAAAAGACTTAAAAAAGGTTCTTAAAAATCTGAAGAAAAGTTTTGTATTTTTTTTAAACCTTTCAAAATTCTTAAAAAAATTCGAAATGTTTTTTCTTGATATTTAAATTTAAAATATTTTGAAATCATTATATAGCTTTTAAACCAACTAAATAATTTTTAAATGTGTATTTTTTTAAATTCTACAAAATTGAGAAATTACCTTAAATTTTTTCAGCTTCCTCTTTGAAAATTTTTAAAATCTTTTAAAATATCTTATATTTTTAAATATTTTGGTAAAATCTGTAAAATCTTCAACGTTTTATTTCGGAACCTTTGAAAATCTACATTTAAAGTTTAAATATCTACACTGTTGAAGATTTACAATAGAAAAATCTTGAATTTCAAAGATGTATAAATAAACATTCTTAAATTTGAACGTCTTAGATAATCAAAAGTCAAGCTTTCAATAAAAAATCTTCCCAATTAAAGAAACTCAAAGTTCAAATTCAAAGAAAATCAATGTTACAGAAGTTTTAACTGTAAAAGAAATTTAAAAAACTAAAAATTTCAATTTGCTCTGCATAACTTTTAAATTACAATTGAAAACTTTTGAATTTCAAAAATTTGCAACTAAGAGTTCTTACATGTGGATGATTTTGGTATTGAAAAGTCGAGTTTTTATTCCTTAATCTTCCAAGTTGATGAAATTTCGAAAGCAAATAATCAAGGTTACAGAATTTTTTATTTTAATACCTGAATCTCGCAACATTTTTTGTTTCATGTAATTTGTCAAAATTTGAAGAGAAAGAACTCAATTTTTAAGATTTGCAATTTGGAATTTTACAGTTTTAATTATTTAAAATAAGTAATGCTTTAATTTCAACAATTTGCAATCTACATTTCTTCAATTTTGAGTATTTGCAATTGAGGACTCTTCAATATTAAAAACGCATAGTAGAAAATAATGCTATTCTGAAGGCTTCTGTCTAGCAGTTCAATTTTTAGGATTTAAAATTGAAAATTATTCAATTTGATATATCTCCCAACAAATTTTTAATGAGCCTGAAGTCAGATAAAAATTATAGTTACGTCGATCTAACGCGACGAGAATTTTACATTATAATTCAAACTAAAGGATTTCCATTCAATCGCAACAATTCAAAGCGAAAAGATATATTTACAAGATGTCAAACTGACGCACTTCGATAAACTTTCAAACAGGGTATTAGAAAAAAATCAAGAGACTCAACTACGCGAAAAGTTAATGGAAACACAGGAGCTTCAATTTTGACAAAGTAAATGAAAGAATTTGAAGATCATTTTATATTTTGAGTTAACAATTGCGCGAGACAAAAATTTTGTTTCCTCTGTTGTTTCAGTCTTTTTTGTTCCTTCATTGAAATGCTCTAGTAGATATTATATTTATAATAAATATCAGAATTCACCTATTTTTGTTCCTTCTTACAGAATTAATAAGTTCCGTAGAGCCAGAAGAGACGACTTTGGCGGATTTATTTACTCAATACGCGCGAAGCGGTTACCTGCCTCATGTGACAGAATGTTTTTTAAGTCGCCAATTTAGAACGAGTACTACATTCACACAAATCAGTAATCACATTCT
The DNA here is from genome assembly GCA_932195095.1 of Andricus curvator. Lineage (NCBI taxonomy): Eukaryota > Metazoa > Arthropoda > Insecta > Hymenoptera > Cynipidae > Andricus > Andricus curvator. The sequence goes on from CAKNYM010052843.1 coordinate 456,406, forward strand.
ACAACGTCCAGCCCATGCCCCCCCTTTCTTAGCAAGGGGTCATGTCATTTTTGCATGGCTGAGATCTCACAGATCAGATTTGTTGGACCAGAATAAAGATTATATTGCACCGCTATGGCAATTGTTTCCCTCTGTAGAACATGAAAAACGTTGGGTATTTGACAGAGTTCGTAACGGTTGGGTAACTCTGAATGAAAATGAATTTAAGAAATTGGGTTTTGGCTATATTTATGCACTCGTTCTAGTGCAAGAATCTGTTGCTCTAAGGCAGAGGATAACCACGGACTGTCCAGCTGTAGACGCACATGCACACCATACTGCATACTTAAGAGCAAACGAAGCAACAAACATGTTACAAGCCATTCAAGCCGAAAAAATCCATAGGGGAGCAGCATCCTTTGAATACAGCTCGTCATTAATTGCGAGCACATACATACGGGCATATAATGCTGTATTCCGCGATATTGCACGTAACTCTCTTCACCATTTATAACTGATCAAATTACCGTAAATTACCGAAAATTTCCGGAAATTTATAGACATTTCTTAATTGATTTTGAGGTAATTTAGCTTATTTTACCATAAATTACCTGTAAGATTACAATGAATTACCGAAAATTGTCATAAATTTCCGCAAATTGATGAAAATTTTTAAAAATGAATGATGGGAAATTTATGATAAGTTACCATATTTAGCTGCGGAATTACCATAAATGACCGAAAATTTTCATAAATTTCCTCAAATTTATAGACATTTTTAAATTGAATTTTGGACAAATCATAGTAAGGTACCATAAATCCCCTCTTAAATTACCGTAAATTACCGAAAATTTCTGGCAATTTTTGTTTCGAATTTTTGATAATTTTAGATAAGTTAACATAAATTTCATGCTTCTATATTCAAAATCTAATATGGACTGAAATCGAGACTGTATTTCGAGAATTGTCTAAAATCATCAATTTCTTATAACACTCGTCGAAAAAGACCCTCTCCTCCCCGTAGGTGCATAATATACTATCATACTTTTTATGGCTGTGATTTTTAATTTAAATCAAAATTCAGCCTATATATTAATAAATATTATAATAAGTAATAAATATGTAAAAAAACCGGAATGCTCAGTTGATGTTAGATACGATGCCTTAATAATTATAAATAATTCATCAAGTCTAGAAAAAGAGAAAAAATTACGGCCTCGCATGCAATATTCTGTATACTGTTATGTCCGGTGTACTATACACAGGTTTTACTGCGATTTTCCTCGTGTACTACAAAAACATTGTAGGTGAATACTAGTGCGGTTATTTTGGAAGACGGGCGAAGCCGCTGGGGTGTAGAATTAGTAGTCTTTTCCTGAGGAGGTTCCGATTAATTGTGGATTCGGTGAAAATATTGGCCGTGTCGCGTATGGTATACCTGACTTGTGCCTGAGAAATAAAAATCGTCCGGAAACAAAAGAAACTGATTGTGGAATTCTGAGAAATCAACACAAACCATGTATCATGTTTGCCTCCATTTGAGTGGAATATCTGTAAAACTGAGAGAGGGTTTTTAATGGTAGTAACAAATAAAAACCAGTAAAGTTAATTTGAAATCCTATATGACCCACCAATGAAAATACTCTTGCAGACATTCCACTCAAAGCGAGGCGAACCTCACAATCACTTCATGTTGCCGATCGAGTCAGAAAGGTGTATTAATGACGCGGAAAACTCGTGAATTTATTGTAATTTATTGTAATGAATGATTTAGAATAAAAAAAATTAAATATAATATTCTACTATTTCACTGATTTTATCCAAATTAAACAGGTGCTTTTTTTAATTTTGCAATTTTTAAAATTTTATTACACAATCTGAGAAATTTATCTTATTATAAACACAGAAAAAACTGGGGGTTCATTAAAGTTGCGGGCGCAAATAAAAGTTGGTCTCCTTTAGAACTTCAGCTCCAATAGATACCTGTAGAGAGCCAAAAGGGTTCCTTTAGAGCTCACTTTTAAAGAACAACATGGAGGCGCATTCACAAACCAACAGCTTGCAAAGTAGGGCTGGTAAGTTAAGGATCGATTTACAGTTATCGACCGATGACTTGAGACGAAAAGTTTCTTGCATATGAAAATGCCTTTATGTTGACAACTTTGCTACACAACCTGCAAATTATATTTATAAAGTCATTATATCTACTTAAATTGCGGTAATATTTTGTACTTTAATTACCTTCATTAAGTTATGGCCATCAGAGTTCGATTACATGTGTGCTTTAAGGTAAAAATTATGATATTAATTAAACAAAATGTCGAAGTGGGCAAAGCGAAAAAAAGGTTCCTTATAAATAGGCTCAATTACAATTGGGATCCTTTAGAACACCAACTGAGGTATCATTTAGAGCTCATTTATTTCTGTGGAAGACTTATTGTGAAAATGTATCATGTTGTGAAAAATAATAATAGTATTTAAAACTTATTCACAACTCATTCCTAAAATTATTTATTATAATACACAGGTATGTATATGCTTATGCTCTATTCTATTACATCTCCCTCAATAGATACATCTGTGTATTTTAAACATCTTTTAGGTTATGTTTTCATTCTTTGGCTGCGAAATTGAAAACTACTACCAGTGAGTACCAGAAACTTCTTTTACATACGGATTGAGGGATCTCTTAATCATATTCACTACTAAGATTAATTTCGTTCTGTCTGAATGCATTATCAAAGTCAGCAAACAAAAATTGGCTGCGTGGGATTCATAAAACCCACTAGTATCATATAGGGAAACATCTTGTAGGAAATTTATTTGCTCGCTAAATCAGTATCAGATACTGTCATCCACTCTCATCTGCTTTACTAATAAAAAATGAGGATCACCGCTGGTACTCTATTCCTCGCTTTTGCCGTTTTCCTTGATTATGTTGGTAAGTATGTGATAACACAACGTCCTATATATAATTTTAAGTACACTAGTGTATCTTTATTCTTCTTCAAAAATTGTAGTCACGGAATTTTAAATACTTTCTTTAATCAAGAAATATGAATTTTCAACTATGTTATTCAAAAAATGTTGTCTGGGTAACATGTACATAGAAATAAAAATGTCAGAAACCACACAATTTCGCCTAGGATACAGCTCTTGCTTGCTCTACGATACTACGCAACTGGTTCACACCTTATTGCTGCCAGGGATGTATCTGGAGTGAGTGAAACTAGCGCTCATAGAATTGTACAAAGAGTGACATCTGCTATTGCTGGACTGGCTCGGGAAGGCATAAAATTACCTTCTACAAAAGCAGAAGTTACTGCTGCACAAGTAGATGTCTATGCAATAGCACGTTTCCCTAAAGTTATTTTGGCTTTAGATTGCACGCACGTTCGAGTTCTGTCATTTGGTGGGAATGATACCGAAGTATTTAGAAATAGAAAAGAATGTTTTTCTATAAACGTTCAAACCACTTGCGATAGCAGCATGGAATTTACAAGTATTGTGGTACGTTGGTCAGAAGCAGCTCATGATTTCACAATTTTTCGAAATTCTAGGTTATGCGCTCGACTGGAAGCCAGTGAGTTTAGAGATGCCATAATATTGGGAGATGGATGGTAACATTAAAAAATTACCTTATGACACCACTGAAGGAGCCCGTAACTGAAGCCGAAAGATTATTCAGTGATTATTTCCGTATAGATTTCCGTGTTGGGCGACAGGAATGCGTTTCACAGTGGATCATGTGCTGCCTGTGGTAGGGGCAACTGCAGTTTTGCATAATAGGGCCCGCTGCAGAGGACGTGCCCCCGACAATCCTATTTTAAATATACGTTGGGACGAGGTTTTAAACGAGGATTTTCATTATCGTGGTAACTTGCCTGTCAATGATGGAAATGCACTTCGAAATATCATTGCCAATTTTCAAAGCTTGATTGAACAACAATAATGTTCTCTGCATAAATTTAACCAGGCGCTACGTGAAAAATTGATATAAAGAAGAAATAACCATAGAAAGAAACCATAGGAGAAGATTTGTTATAAACAATAATAATTTGTTTAAATGATTATGTACGTTAAATTGAATTTTATATTATTTTTATTCGTTTGTAATGGACCATGGAGAATGAGAATAATGGAACAGAAATATGTTCACAAACATTTTTTGTTCGTTGAGTATTTTTCCAAGTATATACATTTTTAAATAGATTTAACTGTCGTAAAATGTATTTTTTATATTACATAAAACATAATATAAAAATTAGTGAAAATTTTCAATATACAATAATAGTATAATAATATATAGTAATGATATAAAAATTTGTTTGTGGCAGAGCCACACGTTTCAAATGACATAAGAAAAAAATTAAAATAAATTTTTTTGTAATCTCAATCGGGGAAAGAAAGAATTTTTCACTATTCCTTAAGCGCAATGCGGATCCTTTATCTGGCTACTCAATAATTGGATTTTTAATTCCTGCTCGATCAACGTGTTCTTTAGTACCTGCTTCTCTACTTCAGAGTTTGCCGAGACGTTCCTGTTCCGTCGGCTTCTTCAATGTGGAAGCAAAACCTTTGCACATTCGAAGGTATCTTGAAAAGAGGGCTCCTTTCTTTCTTTAATAATATTGGATTCCATTACGACCAGTCATCTTTCTTATCAATTGTCTGCAATAAAGTAAAATATTGTTGTGAGACTAAAACTGATATAATTTTCTTACATTTTGAAAACTTGAATCTACAGAAAAAGTGATAACCTTCTCATTTAAGGGTTCTGGAACATTTTCTATTGTGACTTGTATGCTATCCTCGTTACCTTGGAGCCCAACATTTACTTGCGAAATTCCTCTTGATTGCTCTACATCCAATACTTCTCCCCATTTCTTCCCAAAGCTTTCTGTCACTTGGACAGTTACGAAGATAATTCAACTTTCAAACAAAATGACAAATTTTCCAACAAAGAAGTTGATTTTTTAACCAATTAGTTTGAACTTTCAAAAACTGAATTAATTTTTAAGTAAATAGTTGAAGCTTCTACTAAAAAATATAAATTTTCAATCAAAACTGGAGTTGTTTAATTGTCAGTTAAAGAAATTAATGTAAACCTAAAAAAATTAATCTGCAACAAAACAGTGCAATTTTAAACCAAAGGGGCGAATTTTCTAGCAAAGAATTTTCTTTTTAACCAATTAGTTTGAACTTTCAAAAAAATCATCAATTTAAAAAAAAAATAGTTGAAGCTTCCAGTAAAAAAAAAATTTAATCAGAACTGCAATTGTTCAATAGTCAGTTCAAAAATTCATTTATATATTTATATTTCTCCGTGAATCCAAACAAAGTTTTTTTTTCACTTTTTGTGAAATTGGAGGTTCTTTTTTGTCTAATCTTCTTCTCCTAAGAATATAAAAATTCATCATTGAGAAAAGTCTTCGTTGATATTCAAATTGGGGGTACTCGGGTAATGCGTAATTTTTTATGGAAAAAACGTCAAATTTGAGGATAGATGAACCGGATAATTTAGCAGACACTACTTGCTTTACTCGCTTATTCAAACAAATCTATGATATTTTGTACTCACCTCTTCTGATATTTTCGCCATAATATTCCACACTTTTCTTTTTTGTTTGTTTTTGAAACCACACAATAACACAATTGCGTCTGATGCCTCTGTTTTTCTTCTTGCACTAACCTCTCGTAACTTTTCGCGTCATATCAATGCTTTGGCGCCTAAACACCATGGCGCCGGAAGTTAACTGAGATTTTTATTATAACCAATCAGAGCCGCCGTTGCAAGCGAATATTAGAGTTCCCACGAAAAAGGTATATGATTACCTAACCAGAACTAAAATGTCCATGGTCTACAGCCAGTTGCCATTCTCCACTTCTTCTGATATTCCTCGGTTACCCAACTGTTAATTTCTTTAGCGACTAACCAGCTGGAAATGCCTACAACTGGTTCGGGACCAGTGAAGTTTTCTCTTGCTCCTTGTTTTCTAGCCTGTCCGAGATCTCATTGCCTTTGATGCCACTGTGTCCAGGGATCCAAAGTAGATTCCTTCGGTTTTCCGTCGCTAGGTTGTTCATTGCCTCAAAGCATTCCCATACTAGTAGCGACCTACTCGTTGTTTCATTCAGTCGGAGCAAATGCGGATGTTGTAGGACATCGGCGTGGGTCCCCATCCGGATTTTGAAATCCATTCCACTAGGCTTTGTTGCAAACCTAAAAATCCTTCAGCTTCTTTTTTAACAATTTTCCATATCTTTGAAAATCGTTTCAAGTATTTTAAAGTCTTCCTCTAAAATTCTTTTAAAAAGTTCAACATTTTATTTCGAAACCTTCAAAAATCCACATTTTGTTCTCAATTTCATGGAATATTTTCTAATTATAAATAATTTTCAAATTTTTCTTCAAATTTCGAAATATTCGATCTCAAGAAATTTTTTTCATTCTCTTCAAACATTTCTTATGTAATTAATAAAGAAACATTTAAGAGTTTTGAAAGGTTTCAAGAGAACTCACTTTTTTAAGATTTCGGGGAATATCGTCACGGCCTGTGACAATTATATATACATAATATTTATTTATAATAATGATCACTTATCAATATCAATTATATAAAATATTCACAACCTATAATTTATCATTACCCGTCTTGCCCGTTTATCGTGAGGGCTTAATTTTGAATTAATTGTGGTGCGCTTGATAAGAGGGGACAAAGAGGTAAAACGCTGTGCAAAATTACGTGGACTATTACAAAAGGTGAAGTGCAATATTAAAGAGAACCGTGAATCTGATTTTCCGCATGTTCCCTCTTTTTGAATCCCGATTGAAGATCCATTGGCCATTAGGCATATCTGATTTTAAGAGGCGAAGGCATTTTCCTGGTCGCATACCGCGAGAGCAGCATTGTCCATTTTCCTGCAATCATTATCGCTGATCACGGCCTAAATGTCTACGACGATATCTCCATCCTCGCTGCGTTCCCCAGGATAGAAAAATAGTACCCACCGAATTTATCCAGGAAAAGTAAGGTACCATCTCCCTCATTCGGGAGCGATTACTATAAGTACCTCTGCGCATCTGTATGCATAAATTTATTGTGGATCTCTTCGGGTATCTTATATGAGCGAAATGCCGAAATCTTGTATAATTCTGCTACAATATATATATATATATATATATATATATATATATATATATATATATAGTTAAAAGTTTGTCATAAGGACAACCGCAGGATTTCGCCGGGAGCGGGTGCTAATCTGAAAAATTGCACCCGCTCCCAGCGAAATCGCGGTAAAATTTCAGCTGTAACCACGTCTCACGACCGTGAGATAGGTGGTTACAGTCTGCGACGAACTCAATACGACGGTCCGGCAAAAGTCTCGTGCACCCTGAGGACACGGAGCGACCCAAGGACGACCGCCTTCTGCATTTTCCCCGGAAGTGTCGCAGCATTTTGTTGGCACGCAGGGATGCTTTTCAGGCTATTAACCAGTGAAACCTTGGCACTTCCAAGAGCGCCGATGATCAAGACGATTAGCTTAACGGAATATTCCGGGTATAACCGTCGCAACTCCCTTATAAGGTCTTTATACCTCTCTTTCTTTTCTTTCTCCTTGGCTGTGACGTTTCTGTCAGCTGGTGCCGAAAATTCGATAAAGAACATGGTTCGTTTCTCGAAGTCAAGGAGAACTATGTCAGGCCTCGAGTGCGCAACAGAAACAATTGTCGAGAATATGAAGTTCCAGTATATGCGGCACTTCTCATTTTCGACAATTGACTCTATTTCTCTAAGAGCGTTTAGCGGAGAGGTATTTGGGCTAATGCCATAAGAGTGACAGAGATGGTAATAAAGCACTCTTAGTGCCGCATTGTGCCTTTGGATGTAGGTCGTTCCCGCATGAGTTGGACAACTAGATAGTATGTGTCCTAGATGCTCGGGGTGTGCATGACACGCTCTGCAGCTATCATCGGGAATGTCTTGGCTCAAAATGTGGCAGCGGTATGCTAGAGTGGAAATGACACCGTCTTGACATGCCAAAATGAAGCCCTCCGTGCCCGACTTCAATCCGGGTGATCTAAGGAAAGCAAACGTTAGCTCATACGACATCGACTGATCTTCCACATTTCTGTGGAAGATGCCGTGCATCCTCTTGTCGAGGAGCTGTTCGTGGAAGTTTTTCTCCTGTGCTTTCTTAATCCGGGCCTTCAGGAGTGAGTATTCAAGATGGATAAGATTTGATGCATTTTGCTCACCCCTAATATTGAAGTCAAGGCCGAGTGTTTCAGCAGCCTTCTCCGCTGTTTTGTACAGAAACGACCCTTTTCCCACTTCTTCGTGTTTCCTGACCATTTTAAGAAGAGGGTCTTGTCCATTTGCAACTATATGTGCTGTACCCAGAATGAGTCTGTTATGAAGACATTCAAGATTCAGTATTCCGCGACCACCTAGGCGGCGTGAGATGTAAAGTCGCGGAACAGAAGACTTAAGGTGCATGCTCTTGTTCATGTGCAAAACTTTTCGCGTCCCGATATCAAGGGATCTGAGCTCGTTCTTCGTCCATGGAACCACTCCAAATTAATAGAGTACTGCCGGGACGGCAAGCATGTTCGTTGCGGATACTTTGTTTCCCGCCGACAGTTCGGAAGACCAAATCTGCCGGATGAGACGTTTGTATCTGCATCGGAGAGTATCCTTTATAGATGTCACGTCCTGAATGCGGCTCTGTGGCACGCCCAGGTATGTATAGGTCTCTCCAGCGCAAAGGTGTCGTATAGCGCTTCTATCAACGAGCTCAGGATCTTTGGGGATGCCATTAAGTTTTCCTTTCTTCAAATTAACCTTGGCGCATTTCTCTAACCCGAATTCCATTCCAATCTCTTGAGTGTACTCTTTGACAATTTTCAGAGCTAGATGTAGTTTCTCTTGATTCCTAGCATAGATCTTAAGATCATCCATGTAAAATACATGAGTGACCTTATGATTTCGGTTTCCAGGTTTGCCGCAGAGATACCCTTCGGAATGGCGAAGTGCGAGAGATAGTGGCAATAATGTGAGGCAAAAGAGGAGAGGGCTCATGGTGTCGCCCTGAAATACACCTCTCTGAAAGGTGATACTGTTAGTGATCACACGATGTTTTCCAGATGAGATAGTAAATCTGGTTTTCCAAAGCGGCATTAATGTCTCTATGCACCTCACGATGTGTGGATGAACCTTTAGGCTTTCCAACAGACAGATGATAAGTCTATGGGAGGTTGAATCGAAAGCTTTCCGGTAATCAATCCAGGCCATCGATAGAAATCGCTGATAGGATGCTGCGTCTTTACAGACACATCTAGCGATGAGCAAGTTCTCCCGACATCCTGCTACGCCTTTCTTTGAGCCACGTTGTTCATACATCTCTCGCCATACAGGTCCAATTGTCCGAACAATCCTATCATTTAGGATAGCTGTGAAGATCTTATACAGTGTGTTCAGACAAGTTATTGGCCTGTAATTCTTAGGGTCAGCTAAGTTGCCCGTCTTCGGCAGGAGCACTGTGCGCCCTTCCACCAACCACCCCGGAATAGGCTCTTCCGACTTTAGATAGGAGGTGAAAATTCGGGCCAGATGCTGGTGGGTTGAAGGAAACTTCTTCCACCAGAAGGTCTTGACGTCATCTGGTCCCAGAGCGGAATAGTTCTTCATGCCTCTTAATACGTTTTTCACCTCCTCGGTAGTGATAGGTGGGCATTCCTCCTCAGCTGTGATGAGGGCATTGCACAGCTCCTTGAAGCTGTTTATGTTTTTTGAGCCTTCTTTAAGTGGATGTTGGACTTCGTAGACTTCTCTCCAAAATGCTTCGACCTCCTCTGGTTTGGGCGGATGGTCGACAGTAACTGGAGGGTCTTGGAAGAGTCGAGATGGGTCAGACGAAAACTGTTGATTTTCTCTGACCCACCTCTCTCTCCGCTCTAGACTTCTCCTAGCGTCAGATAGTACTCGTATTCTGTCAACAATATGCTGCCTGATGGTCAGTAGCTTTGACTTGTTGATTGTGTGATGACGGATCCGCAGTTCGCGCGTGAACTGTCGAACCTTGGCAGTGAAAGTTCTGCCAGATGTTATGTAGTCAATCACACACTGAATGCGGGACGCGTACTGTCTTGCCCAGCCTATCTTTGTGCTAAGTTGATGCATTCGTCTTTTGGTCTTATGATCAACAGTTGGTTTTGTTTTACGGTTTGCATCTGCCAAAGTTCTCGCTGCATTGTACACACTACAATTGATAGTCCAGAGGTCGGATTCTTCGGAAAAATCTCCACGAAGCTCATCATCCAGTTCAGTCAGATCTTTGGGCTTGGGAGAAACCTGAATGTTGATGTTTCTCCGGGTCTTGAAGCATCGTTCTCCCTCTATTGGATGCCCGTTCGAGGCTGGTCTAAGTGTCGCCTCTGTTTCTCTGTTGCCGGCTTGTTCTGGCTGCGGTTGTGTAGGCGCTCCGCTTATATAACCCCTTTTCCGGAGGTCCTCGGCACGGTTTCGCAGACATTTTTGCGAAAAATCCGAAGCTCTGGGTGTTTCTCGCACCACAGAGCATGCAGTCGCGCCATGTAACCTTTTCGTTCAGGGGCCATACTGGTATCATAGCACTCCAGCAGGTCATCCCTGAGTCGATCGGTCGACCTAAAAGCAACGAGATTCCGCCGGTCAATCGCATTGACTCCGTCTTGATTGGCTCCCCCAACTCTAGGGTAGTCGGCATTGTTGTCCGACCCATTGTCGGGAGCCCTGCGCGTTCGATTGTTTTGAACCGTACTTCCTACAACTATGTTTGGTGTTGTCATTGTTGTTCCCACGAGCAGCTAGGGAAAAGGGTTAGTCCATCCTTGTAGAGCCCCGCGTGCAAGGATAAGGCTAATACTCTGAGAGGTCGCCCAGTATCCCAGAGTCACCGTTTGAGACACCTCACCCAGGTGCCATTCAGCTTTCGGCACGGTTGTTACGCCTTCGCTTAGGAGTTATTCCTTCGGGACCATCCCTGGACAATTGTCCGCGACTGCTTATTAATTATTGTAACCATATTCAGCAGAAACCCGTGGTACAGGGACCCTCTATCCGCAACCCGAGGACGCGTCCGGTGGCTTTGTCATAGGCCCTTCGGTTCGATTCCCAAGGAATCAAAACCGAAAACCGAAAAAACCGAGAAAAAAAAAAATATATATATATATATATATATATATATATATATATATATATATATTGTAACCTGTGCGTTACATAGGCTTCCTGAAAATAGGCAAAACGATATTCTTCTGAGTGAACTTCACAAAAAGTTTCATCACTTAGGAGAATATCTAGGGCGCAAACTCCACCATCTCCCACTTAAGTCTCCGACGAAAATAGTGGGATCAAGGCTCCTTTGTGTCCTCCAATCTTACTTTGATGATTTTCGACTATTCTTTCTTCGCGATTTTCTTCTGAAGGTACACTTGCACTCCCATAACAAATTATAATTTCGATATCGATGTCGTCAAAGGTGTCTTTCATCAGATCTAGAATTTTATCTTTTGGCAATACTTCTGTGAAATCTCTTTGATACGAGATCCTACAAGTTTTAATGTTTTCTTGTTCTAATGCCACATGCAAATTGTGTAATCCGATTCTTAAATTTTCTTCTCGCATCTGATCGAAGTGGTTGTGTTTTACAATTACTGTAGAAATCTTATAACGACCTCTAGGGGCTATTATGACCTGGCCTAATTTATGCCGTTTTTCTTTGATTTCTTGTGGGTCAATGGCTCCTATATCTATCAGTAGGCATCCTATTGGGATACTGAATTCGCAATCTGCTGAAAGAAAATGTACATAATTTCACCTCAAATAAGTTAAATTTTCAGTACAGAGTATACATTTCTGGCAATGCAGGCTGTACGCTAGTGATGGGCTTGCGTGTATAGTCAGCCTCAGGTAAAACTACTGCATGATCGGTAATAGACGGCTGTTGTGGGGTCATTTCCACACGTCGAGGCTTGTACTTTTCATTTCTAGTTATTGGACTTTCTGGGATTCTTAAATTATCCATAGTTGATTTCCGAAATGGCGTTGATAGGGCTTGTGGCAGTCCACAACTTGAAGGACGATATGTTGCAAAGATATTGGGAGTAGAAGGGGATTCTGTCTGAGATGCAAAAGTTGCGCTCTTGCGTTGCCTGGTTTCAGGCAACATTTGGGTTGAGGGAGTATCTTTTTCCGTAGGAGAATCTGAGCTATTTTTGCTCTCCTTGTTGCTAGAGTCCCTTGTTTCGAGTTCCTTCAGTTCATTTTCTGCCCAATTTATTACTGAATATATCCTCCGGGTTAGCTCACTTTCGCTCTCAGGCTCTATTTCTTCAATTTCCTCAAGAAGTCCTGAATCGTTTTCTCCTTCTGACACAACAGTGACCCATAGATAAGGTCTTGTATTTTTTTCATCTTCCTTTTCTTTTACCAATCCTTGTGAGTTTGCAAGGATTGATTAAACTGAGAGAATGAGTCTTGCAATTCTTCTCTAGTTACTTTTGTGCTATTAAGGTCATTTCTTTCTCTTAGTTGTTCACCACTCGGTGGTGGACTCACAGTTATAATGGGTCCAGTTTGCTTCTCTTCTTCGGTGTTATCTTCTTCGTTTTCGATTTCGAATAATTCCGGAAATTTTCCTGGAATTTTAGGTGGGGCACTCATGGGTAAATTATGCGCTGGAAAGGCTGCTAATGGTATATCTAGACTGGGTAGAACGCTGCGTTTCTTTCGAAGTATGGGAGGGATAGAGTTATAGGTGTTGTCAGAATTATCCTTTGAATCGGTACTAGAATCTCGATAGTTATGTCTGGGTTGATTTCTTTCTTCCCCCACCCTAAGATGAAGCAAAGGCTCACTTATAGTGCTCTCATTTAAACTACTGGAAGATTTGGAAAATGGGTCAATAGGTTGATTTTTGTCCTTAGATGTTTCATTCGTTGGGTGTTGCATTCGTGAAGTAGAAGGCTGAAAAGTATCAGTTTTGTCTGATGGTCCTTTCCTTGTTAAAATTATAGGTTTAGTCCTTGGAATGGTGCTCGTGGGTCTAGCTAGAAGTTTCGTTGATTGCGCTCTGTCCTGTTTGGTTTGACGGGTCTGCATTGGCAATACCCTGGCAGGCTTTTCCTCACATTCTTCTTTACTTTGTTCCGATGGGCTTTCTAAAATCAGGTTTCTAAAAAGTGCGTCAGCATTAGTGTTTAATTTTCCAGACTTATATTTAAAGGAATATTCGTAGTCTCTTAATTTCAATCGCCAACGAATTAAACGTTGTCCAGGGATCTTCACCGAATCTATCCATTTTAAGGGTTCATGATCACTAACTAAAACATCAGGGTATGCTCGAACTTTTTCCTTCACATGCTCTTTTTCTTCTTTGTTTAGGTGATCTAGTTCTAGGATCTCAAGAATCGCTTCTACTCTATTTTCTGGAGGTTTGTATTCCTGGAAGTAGGGTAATCGTCCAGCTCATCTACTGGTACATTATAATATTCAAAAGGGATGAATTCTTGTGGGTCGATTTCTACTTCTAGGTTCTCTTCAGTAGCATTAATCCCGTTTAAATGACAATTTCCGTTGGAATTTGATTCGACGGCTTTTCCTATTATTAAACCCTCCTTTGTCTTTATTAAGGGTAAATATCCTTCCTTTACTTCACTGTTTAAAATTCCTACGGGAATTACCTGTTTAGTTCTAGCTTTTATATGGAATTTCCCTTGTCCTGTTCCTTTGTAGTCATGTATTTGTTCTTGAGCGACTTTCGATTCCTTACCGATGAAAGTAATAGGTTTTGTAGGGTTGGAGTAAGTTACTATTGTGTTATACCAAAACGATATGCCGACCTTTTGTTGACGAAGGTATCCTCGACCTAGAAACCCGTCTGTATTAATTGGCAAATCAGACCACACTACATGAAAAACTACTCTAGAGTTTCCTGAAGATAGTTTTAGTGTGCCGATAGTTGAGATTTTAATAGGAGTTATTGCTACAATTTCAATGGAATCGCTTTCTTTTAGTAGTAAATCCTCGTTTAAAGTCTGGTGATGAGAACCCTTCAACTGGAGATTCTCGACTGAGTTTTGTGTGATAGATATTTCGCATCTCTTTAGGACTCGTGCGCTCGCCCGACGAACTTGTTTCTCCTTGCTCGTCGCTGCGTCCGTGCAGCGAGCGGGGTTGTAGTTTAAAGTTTCCTTGTTCGATTGAACGGGAGATTGAGAACGGGGTGGGGTGTTCATTCCTCCCCGTGAGAAATTAGAATTTGGATATCCGCTATTCTGCAAAGGAGCAGTCGGGTAGTAAGGATAAGGATGATAAGGCATGCCGGGATATCGATAATGAGGAATATAGTTGTTTGAGAAATAAGGGTTGTTACTATTTGAGAAATTCGAGGCCCGAGGAGAATAAGGGCGTTTTATTATCCCAGGCGGATTCTGTTTTTGATCAGAATCTTTATATGAGTCGGCGGTCGTCTTAAAACCTACATGAGGACTAGGACTACGGTCACGAGATCCCGAATAATTGGTTTGAGAATATCTATTTCCGCGATAAAAGTTTGTAGGGTATTGAGGATTCAATTATTGTCATTATTCGTATTCAAGAGCGACTTTCAGGGCATTATCTAGAGTTTGGGGGTTTCGTGCTTTCACCAAACCTGATATATTGTCAGGCAAGGCGCGCTTAAATGCTTCTAGGGCACAGTCATTTAGTGGAGCTAAAAGTTGTGCAACATTTGCATATTTATCCTCAAGCGCAGCTTGAGCTCCTGATTTTAAAAGCACTTCTCGATCGGAGAATTCGCTGGCACTTTCTTCTCGATTCATTCGAATAGTCAACATTTCATGTGAATACCATGAATAGGTTTTACGAGGGGCGAATTGTTGTTTTAAGTATTTAACTAGATCGTTAATGTTTTAGAAAGTTTTCCCATGGATACTATCTCGGGCCGCCTCTTTTGAACGGGATAAAACTGCTTTCACAATTGGCTGGCACGGAAGATTCCCCATTTATGATATCCTGATTGAAGTATCGGACTGGCATATTTTTGCAATCGTAGCTGGGGATAAATGCAACCCCTTGTTGTACGGCGAAACATTCTGCCATATACGTCATCATTGCTTCGCTGAGAGTGCGATTAATATCGCCAGCAAACTGGTTTTCGTTTGTATTATCAGGCATTTTGCAAGTTTTTCGTTTAAAACTGAGGGTGAACTTGATTAATTACCGAGAAATTCGGGTATGCTTAGACATAGTTGGAGCAAAAATGATTTTCCGACTATTTCCGATTTTTCCCACGGAAGTTCTATTGTTATAATGTTAAAATCAACCATTTTTATTGAAAATTTGGACTTGGATGATGCCAATTTTTGATAGTAGCATTTTAGGGTAAGTATACCATTAAGCCATTTCCCTTTCAGGGTAGGCGTGACACTACCGATTCGGGTAGTGTTTCTAGGTGAATAGTTTCTTGTAGTAAATAACTACAAGTGTGGGCTCACCACACCCAAGAGTGAATATGATATATGTTATAGTAATCTTTAAATTATTTAAGTTATTTAATTCACGGATGAAAAGCCGATAGCAGCACTAGAGAATAATTTTTGTTTCACAAGATGAATTGAGAATTGTGTTTATCGAGCGCGACGAAATGAAAACTTCGTGATTATCCTTTGATATTATAATGCTGCTACCGAGCATGAACTGATTTAAAAAAATTATCAAAATTACAACTTTTTTTAAAAGAGTAAATTTTTAATTTTTAAAATTGAAGAGAATTTTAAAATTTTCCGTATAATCATGTGGAAACACAGAACAATTATCCGAAGTTCGTTTATAATTTGTAAAACGGTGATGTGTTGAATCAATTTCATTAAACCGTTTGAATTCTCTTTAGGGCTAGGTATAGATTATGTTGTATTTGTTTGAAAAAGAAAGTGAGTTAGCAATATTTCAAAATGATTGATCTCGATAAGGGATGGTTATTTATTCACCTGAATTAAGCGAATATTCACGAATGGGTTGGAAAAAAGCAATTTAGAGCAATGGTAATTTTAATTCATTCGAAATTTTACTTTATTATTTTTGGATGATTGGCAGATATTCACTTTTAACAAATATTAAGATTCGAATATTTAATGAAATTGACTCTATTATAAGTGCGTTATTTGTATAAAAGTGAAAACTCAGCTGAAATGATAATTTTGTTTCTCAGACGAAGTAGAATTCGTTATAACACAAGTGAAATGTCAGACCGCAAACGCAAATTTATCACTAACAAGTAGTTGCCAGCGTTGTTAAGTAGAAAAAGGCAGTAAAGGTTAGACCACTACACTATGACGAGTAGTCAGTGCAAAAGTTCGTGCATTATGAAAGGCTCTGTAGCTGAATGGTTACAGAAGAGATAAAATAACGATATTCATACAACGTTGTACGATCTGAGTCGCGTTTAGTTAAAAAAAACGCAGATCTAAAAATTAAATTACTGCAACTAGTTATTATTTTGATGAATTGAAGTTCGCTAATGGCTTATAAATGCTTCAAATGGCGAGCATTGCCTTTTTGAATTTGTTGAGCAATTAAGATATCAAAAAAAAAAGGTGAAGATTTTTAATTAATTAAATTTTTACTTCTTTAAAATCTTTTAAATGAGGATTCCACTCGGTCGTGGTTTATTTATGCAATTTTGAATTTAAATTGTGAAATTCCAATACAGAATTTTCATTTCAAAAGGTTGTTAGTTCGCGGAAACGCGATTGTTGAATGATAATCTTCGATGGCGTTGTTTTAAACTCTTCACTTGTACAATACTGCTACAAGTAGTACATGAAGCAACTATCTTAAAACTACACTGAAGTTAAATTGTTAATAAAAACACTGAATTTAAACAAAAGTGGCAACCCCACCGATGTCACCAAATCAGCTGTCAAGCCCCTAGCAAAGGCGAGGGTAGGTTGGTAATAGGGTAGGTAAGGGAGGTTATGTGGGCTGATTATGTCAGGTTGGTAAAGCCTGACAATTTATATTGTTCTGGGATCGTTTGCACATCATGAATCCAAGGGCATTGTGTGAATTCAGCATAACAATGATTGTGATAGTAATTATTTATTAGAACATAAGAATAGAAAAGGGATTACAGGTAATTAATCAATAAAAACTTACGCTACCTTCCAGTCCGAAAGGGCAAGAGAATATTTGTGTGTCGATGATATCCCCGATACATTGGAGAATATCGACGGAATTCTACCGTGTGTTTCAATTGATTTGCACGAGTAATCCGAATCAGTTCATACGACGACCGAAAGCCCAAGGGACTTTATTTTCGAAGCTAGAGTCCACGTTACTATTTCGCGGTGAGGTAAAAGCACGCGACTTAGTCAAAGTGGTTCGTAAATTGATGTGAACAGTATAACTGCTTGAACGGTAAAGACAACCACCAGGGGTGAGTCTGGGGTTTATATAGAAAAAGTCTTCTTCAAAAGTCACGTATGAATCGCTAAAGTTACGAATGGCACGTACCATTCGCTAAAGTTACGAACGAAACGTACAATTCAATAAAGTTGCGAATGGCACGTACGAACCGCTAAATTCATGAATGACACATACTTGCTCATCCGTCATCTATCCGACGATTCAGGTTAATTTAGTCCTCGCTTTGATTGTTTAATTTAGGTATTAAATATCGATAGATAATTTGGTTCCTTTTAACTCTTCTCTTGCTCTTTCAGGACCAGTTTCTTATTTCTAAGTTTTAGATGCAAACACATGCGATATGTGTTTGCAACTATTTTCTTTACATCTTTTATTATCTTTTGTGTAATTATTTGGTTATAATTAATTTATATACTATGATGATTCATAATTAACTTACCCTTTACTAGGAGGATATAACATGTAGTTCTACGTTATTTTAATTACCTAAGCGTTTCTGTATAATCAATGGTTAGTTAGGTCGGCAAGCACATTGTATTACCTCGCTAATTAGCTCGCGCCTACTTCCTTATCGACCGTCGCTCATTTATCACTGGTCATATGCGGTGGAGTAGTTGCGGCTGACCACGTAAGTCATTACCTCCTGTGACACGTTTACCATCCGGTGTTACGACAAAATTTAAAATAATTGGGAATGTAACACTTGATACAATCTGGTCCAGCAGCGGAAAAGTTCTTCGTGCCTCTAATTGTTTTTTTCACCTCTTCCGAAGTGATTGATGGACATTCCTCCTGAGGTTTTATAAGGTGGTCGCAAAACTCCTTGAAGCGGAAGTTATTGTCAGTATCTTCTTTCAACTCTAGTGTTTTCGGGATCCTGTATACCTCTCCAAAAAATCTCTACCTCCTTGGGCTTGAGTGGATTTTGTACAGAAACAGGGAGATCGGTGAAGAGCCGCGATGTGCCAGCGAGAAACTGTTGATTCTCCCTGATCCATCTCTCCTTCTTCTGTATTCTCCTCCTTGCGTCACATAACAGCCGTATTTTGTCAACAATATGCTGCTTGATTGTCAACAGCTTTGACTTGTTCAGTGTGTGATTTAAGATCCTTAGTTCTTGGGCGAACTTTCGAACCGTTTCCGTGAACGGTCTAAAAGATGTTATGTAGTCAATCACACATTAAACAAGGGACGCATACTGTCTTGCCATACAATCTTCTTGTTCAGTTGATGCAAGCGTATTTTGGTCTTTTGATCCATTGTCGGTTTTAGCCTTCGATTTGAGTCAGCCAAAGCTCTCGCAGCACCATAAACTGAGCAATTGTGGTCCACAGGTCGGGCTCTTGCGAGATATCTCCACGAAGGGAGGCATCCATTTCAGCCAGATCTTGGGGCTCAGGGGAACTTGCCTGTGAATGTTCCTCTTTGTCCTGGAATCGTGATCATCTCTTCAGAAGGTGCCTGCTTTCTGCGGTTGGTCTTAATGTCGCTTCCTCATCTTCGTATGCAGCTTGATCAAGCAGCGGTTAGGGAAGCGCTATGCGTACATTTCCATATATACACATAATTTCATTCTAACATAAAAGTGTTTATGTTACTCCACGTAAGAAAACCAATAAATTTTCAAATTGAAAATATTTACAAAAGTTACCTTCAGAAAAGTCTAAGTTATCTTTGAAAATTCATCATAATATCAAACCATCCCAAAATTTACTTTTAGTACTTTTAGCGAAACAGTCCTAAAATTTCTCCATGTAAAACAGATCATAAATTTTCAAATTCAATGAAACAACAAAAATTACATTGAAAAAACTTCAGGTTATATTTTAAACCACATGATAATATTAAAAAACTGCCAAGTTCCACCCCTAGTACTTTCAACTGAACAGTTCTGAAGATACTCTATGTAAAGCAGATAATACGTTTTTAAATTGAACCTCCTTCACTTTTGTTGGAACAGTTAAGAAGTTGCTGATTGTAAAAAAACCAATACATTTTTAAATCATAAATAGTCGCAAAATTCACCTTTAGAAAACTTTCAGTTATTTTCCCAACCTCATAATAATATTCAGAAATTCTAAAAATCCACCTCTTGTACTTTCAAGAAAACAGTTTCTTGAACCATTCATTCGAAACAGCTGATAATTTTTCCAATTTAATATCTGAGGGTTGCTCAATATTATTATGGGGTTTAAAACATACCCTAGAGCTTTTTGAAGAAGACCTCTGTAAGTTTTTGGATTTCTGCATATTATTACATTATAATTGCGACTCTCGTGCTTCACGCTCCATATTTAGGTTATAGAGACGGTTCTCTATAAGAATAAAATTATGTATACAAAATTGCTTTGATTTCGTTCGTTCAAACTTTAGTTCTAGGAAAACTCTACTATGATTAATTAATCTAGGATATTTTCAATTTGTCTCTAACTGGAAAATTACATTAGGATGATTTGTGAATCTCGTTAAATAAAATGTACTGAAAAATAACGATTCGAACTAACGGATCTTTTAAGAACAAAAATTGCTCATTTTTTAAATTGTTTCAAATTTTTGAATTTTGGTATAATTTAAAAATTGCATAGGATTAGTTTTGAAATATATTTTATATTTAGTGAACATATGGATTCCAGGTCTATCAAGAAAATGTTTTGTTTTCTATTTTTTGAAATTTATAAAATGTTGCAAAAAGTCTATAGCTTTCTTAATTCTTGTTAAAATTAAAAATGGATTTAGGATAATTTCATGTATTTTTTTCGTGTACCAGAACCTTTGACAAAACTTTCTAAAACTTAGTATATAAAAAAATTAATTTGTTCTTTTCTTTTAATCTTTAAAAATGTTTAAAACCATACAACGTTTTAAATTTTAATCTGAATTAAAAATAACTCTAGGATGATTTCCAACTCTCCTTTCAATGAACTGGAACTCTGTAAAAAATATTTTTAATTTTGGACCTTCATTTTGGGACGTTTAAAAATTTGATCAAAGGCTGACTCGATTGGACAAATACTTCAAAAGTATCAAGGCTGTAACATTCAGATAACCACACATACATACATACAGACAGACACCGCCAAAATTTTATGGTTTCTGGGATCTGAGAGTGCTGAAACGTAAAGATCAGTTGAAAACTAGAGATTGGAAATTTGGCCGATTACATTACACTCTCATGAATGATAATGTAAAAATTTATTTCCTGTTTTACATGGAGAAATTCTGGAACTATTTCGCTAAAGTACTAGGGTGGTAATTTTGGTTTGCCTAATATCCTTATGGGGTTAGAAACATAAAATAGAGTTTTATAAAGGTGAATTTGATTATTTTTTAAATTTTAAAACTTATTAGCTGCTTTACATTCAGAAATTTCGGAACTGTTACGCTAAAAGTACTGGGGGTGTAATTAGGGGGATGTTTAATATCATTATGGATTTTGCAATATAACTTGGCTTTTTCTTAAGATGAAGATTGTGATTATTTTTTATTTTAAGAATATTTTCGTTGTTCTAATTATTTTTAAAGATTGAAATAAATTTATTTAGTTGAAAATTAATGTATATTGTAATAAACTCGTCTTATTTGATAGAAAAATTAATCTTCTTAGATAGAAATTTATCTCATTTGTTGAAAAATCGACTATTAGTTTCTCTCCTTACATTTTTGATAGATTTTCCTATCGTTTTCTCTGTGGTTGCGATAAAACGACCGGAAAAAATCACAAGCCTCTCAGAAATATTAATTATCGATTATTTCATCACATGAATATATCGTACAAACATGTGCGATAATTGAAGCTTTAGAACAGATAAAGTTGTACCATTACAGATCTCTTTTCCTAGAACCTTTCCTTAAACTATGAACGTATGTTTACATAATTTTTCAAACGCGGCTTTTTGTTCTAGACATACAGTTATACATGAAAATAGAATTAACCGTCTTCGCGAAATTCTTAAATAAACTTGTTTTTGTTTTCGTGGCTTCAATTATAAAGTCGAGTGAGATTGTAATCATCAGCCATCCTTATATAGAACGTGAACAATTTTTTGGCCGGGTGGGGCAGACGGTGAGAAAGGGGGAGTCAGGAAATTAAAATCGTTTTCGTGGTATGTGGAGAGCCGACTAGTTTATATACAGAAGTATATTGTAGAAAAATCCTTCTCTCCGTAAATCATCATCATGTACTGTTATCGAGTATAATAAAAAGAATGAAGATCACCGCCGGGACTCTATTCCTCGCCATTGCCGTTTTCCTGGATTCTATTGGTAAATACATAATATTTTCATATCATATCTATAACTTCAATTATAATAGAAAATGAACGCGATTATTCTCTCTTTTGTGTTACGCAATTTTCAAATTAAAATATAAAAATATTATTAATAAATAGTATATTTCTCAACGAGTGCAGAAGGAGCTTTTTTAAAGAATGTGAAGTTTGCAACGCGTGCCGAAGGGAAGCTTTGCAATCACGTGAATTAAATAAGCTCTTCTGCACCAGCTAAGGACTATATTTTTTTCCACCAACGTGGAGAAAAGCGAGTTTTGACATATCGAGGAGTGGATAAAATCGCATTTTGTCCACGGCGTTGGGAAACAACTATTTCATATTATAGCGTCTATCCTTTTCTTCAAAATTTGTAGTCACGGGATGTCGCATACATCTTTAAATCAATAAATATTAATTTTAAACAATTAGTTAATTTAAAACCGAAACGTAGAATTTTCACCTAAGTGGATTGATACGAATTTTCGGCAAAATGGTAACATTTGCAGCCAATGAAATGAATGTTTATATAAAATTATTAATCATTGACCAAAAAGTTAAGTTTTAACGAAATTTTTAACCACAAAATGTGAACTGTTAACGAAAAATGTATCAATTGATATTTTCATGAAAAGCGATTTCAATTTTGAATCAAAAATAATAGCGCTCTACCAAAAAGACGAACTTTCAAAAGAGTAGTTGAATCCTCAACCGTCACTAATAAATTTTCGACCAAGCAGTGACATTTTCACTAGAAAAGGATCAAATTTCTGTCAAAAGAGATGAATTTTCAACATTTTCCTAACCTGACTGGAAAAGTTTAATGAGAGAAGGCGATTGTGAAACATTTTTAAATTTATTAATACAAAAAGAGGGTGTTGCGATACTAGTAAATAGGGTATGCCACCCTCACCTATTTCTAACTTTTCATAAACTGTTTCAATCCTGCATGGAATACTCTTCAGTTTTGAGAAAGGGATTCAAAAAATAAATGAACAAATATTCAAAAAGTAAACTCAATTCCCAAAATTAAAACTTTTTGATTAAAAAAATAGCTCTTTCCCTATAATT
The DNA here is from genome assembly GCA_932195095.1 of Andricus curvator. Taxonomy (NCBI): domain Eukaryota; kingdom Metazoa; phylum Arthropoda; class Insecta; order Hymenoptera; family Cynipidae; genus Andricus; species Andricus curvator. The sequence continues at coordinate 479,195 of CAKNYM010052843.1, forward strand.
CAAAAAAATCGTGGATAGTCCAGCTTTTCGGAATGAATTTGAAATATATTCATTCAACATAATTGATAAATATCCAGTCTCATCAAATAGAATTTAAGCGACATGATATGGAAAATTTTCATTTTTGTCGACTTGAGAATCTACGCAGTAGGTACGATCTAAAATTGTTTGTCTTCTTTCACGTTAAAGATACGTGGAGGAGAATAGAGATTGTATTTGAAACGAGACTTATCAAAGTATACTTAAGATTTGAAGAATAATTTGTTATAATAACAAATTTCGTAGAATTCATATTCTCTTAAATGAGATTTTAATTTATCTGCTTCTTAGGTACTCCAAGGTTCATTTTTGTACCAACCAAGTGAAAAACAGTTAATGAATACATTATATTATTTCCAACTAAAAATATATGCATTATTTTGACCAACTCCTTCCAGAGAATTTTCGAAAAGAATGATAATTTGGCGATGGTTCAGGGAATTTCCCAGAAGAATTATACTTCTGAATTGTGTCTGCTTTTAAAAAAGAAGTATAATGAAGTGTAATTATGTCTTGGAAAATTGATTATTTCAAATGAATTATAATTTTGATTTAGAACGGGAATTTTAACAAGGATTGTTATTTTTATCTCGAAGAGGCTTTGTCTGAAAATTATTCGTCAAACTGAAATTATAAAAAGATTAATTACAGAAAAAAAATCATTTCCTCAAAGCACAAAATAAACACTTTGTACTATTCAAAATCTGACAACCGCCAAAAAACAACCCTTTTTCCCATCGGTAGTAACTTCAATTCTACGATCTACCAGGAAAATTAGAAAAAAGTTTCGAAGCCCTAAAAAGAAAAGTATTCCAAAAAATAGTTTCAAGTCCAAAGTATCCAGTAAGGTCCCGACCTCATAATAATATACAGGATATCCGAAAAACCACACCTAGTAGTTTTACCGAAACAATTTCCATTGAAACTTCTGAACATGTTAGAAAAATGATTTAAGTAGTAAAAGTAGAACCCTTCCAAATTTGAAGCTTTGAAGATGAAATATTAAAATATTTTCAATTTTATTACTTTAATTTATCACTAAGTGAAGTTCAGCTGATTTGAATAAATTTGGTTTTAAGGGCTTCAAACTTAGAAATTATTTTTGAATTAAGATTGTGAGTTTATGACATTAAATAGTCGAAGTTACTATAAATTGGATATTATTCAATTATTAAATTCTAAAAAATTATAATTTCAAACAACAAAAGCTGAAACTTTCAGTATGAAAAGTGCTTATCTTTTCTTCCACGGTCTGGAATAAAGATAATATTGACCTTTTGAACAGAGTCTTACGGGTCTCATTGACCACAGATCCGAAATAGGTGAACCTGAGGGGCCGCATCGCGAGGTGTGGCTACTCTGGGGAACTGACGGACTCTGGTCGGTGAGACTTAAACCAAGGAGCGATCCTTCCAGGGGGTAATGGCAAAGCCCACTGGAATATCGAGAGCGCGAGTTCTCATGCTCCCAAGCTAAGATGTGATCGCCGTGTCGAGGGCTGAATGGCACCAGGGTCAACAAATCCTTGGACG
>CAKNYM010052843.1:485765-536382 GCA_932195095.1 Andricus curvator
GAGCTCTCCATGGGCTTCCCACCCGCATTAAAACTAACTAACTAACTTTTCTATTATAGTTCCTTCGACTTTAATGAACACATTCTTATCACGTATCTTTTTTCTGTAACTTGTGTTGTTCTTTCAAAAACTGACATTTTTTAACGTTATTTTATACCGATTGAAAATTCACCTGCAACACACTTCATAATTAATTTAGGATAGATTTGTATCAAAATAAACCTATTGCCATTTCTTCTTAAAGAATGATTAAATTCATATATGATGATCGTAAAGGAATTATTTTTCGAATAAAACCGTAAGCTTCCTTCTTTAAATTCAATGTATTACTTTGTTTGATTGTTATGCACAAATAAATGGATAAAACTTCCATTTCCTGAATTTTTGGTGTTTGAATGCATTATTTATACAGAGTTCTTCATTGAATTGCGTAAAAGTAATAGTTGATCATGGCCGATAATTATACGAGAACAATTGTTATTGTTATAATCAATTGCCTGAAACAAATTAACCTATATTGCATTTTTACATTCTCATCCTGAGAAGGTATTGGCTTTATGTGAACAATGGCTTTCGCGGATTCCGTCAAATGTCAAATGTCAAATGTCAAATGTTTTTACGTCGGTGTCTGTCTGTCGTTGTCGTCGTTGTAATCTGTAAACACGATAACATTTGAAGAAATTATCCGATTGAATGGCCCTTTGGCTCTTCGTAGCTCCTGAAAATTTTAACACTTTATCCTCATGACTTTTTTCGATAAAAGGAAAATTTTACTAGTTATAGCATTTTCAAAATCCAAAAGAAAAAACGAAAATTAACATTTTCAGCCAAACAAGGCACGACACGAAAAAAAAATCAGAATGAGAAAAATGTGTCTTTTTGCACGCTCTACAAGATTATCATAACTACTTCAAAAATTGTATTGTTACATTCTCATCCTGACAAGGTATTGGTCTTGTGTAAAATTTGATCCCCTCGGTTTTCGTCACATGTCCACGTTTTGATAAAAGAAAGAAGCGTACGAGAGAACGTTGAACATCACAGGTCTTAGCAATGAGGAGAGAAATATACTTGAAAATGATCACAGACACAAAAAGAGGAAAGTTAAACGAGTAGTCAAGGAAAGTAAAGTTGAAATCAGAACAGAGGAAGAGAAAAAAATACAAAACGACTTTGAAGGAAGCAAGAAACTAATATTTAAAAAGATGGACGGAAGTAAAATTACAGAATTTGTCAGCATGGGAAACAGTAAAGGTGAAATGCTATATGATACAGATGGGATAGGACACGCTTTGAAAAACTTATTAAAAGAATTATTAGGAGGTGAAGCTATAGGACGACAGAACTGCGACATAGAATATAATGCATCAGAAAACCCAATTTAGAAAGTCTGTATCACTGAATTCAGAGATATAATTAAGAACTTAAAAAAACGGTAAGGCTTCAGGTGTAGACAGTATTAGTGCTGATATGCTTAAATACGGTGGCGAGTACATACCTCAAAGGCTGTGCGAATTGATAAATTTATGTTTCGAGATAGGGGAATTCCCAGATGAGTGGAAAAAGCGATTATCGTACCAATATACAAAAGAAAGGGAGATAAAATCAACCGCAGTAATTACAGAGTTATCATCTTACTAAGTGCCGTAAGTAAAATATACTCAAAAATACCTATCCGCAGGGTAATGAAAATAACAGAAAAAGAGATATGGGAAGTCCAAACTGGATTCATGTCAGGAAGATTATGTTCAGATCAAATATTTAGCTTAAGACAAATCATAGAAAAAGTTCAAAAGTAGGAAAGAAAGTTGTTTGTGCGTTTGTTGATCTAGAAAAAGCATTTGACAAAGTGGATAGAAGTAAAATTTGGGAAGTCCTCGAAAAGTACGGAGTCAATGGATGGCTCCTACAAGCAATAAAAACAAAATATGCAGGTAGCAAAGCGAGTGTAAGGGTTAATGGGAAACTGAGTGACTGGTTCGATATTATACAAGGTATCATATTTATGGAAAAGTGTCTAAGAATGGCCCTCTTCGACAAAGAAGGTGTAGATCTCGAGACAGTGAGGGTACGTGGGTTAGCTTTCGCAGATGCAAATAATGCAAGAATGCAGATGCAAAGAATGTTGAGCAAACTAAATACAAGCATGAAGAACATGGGCCTCAACATTAACGTAAATAAAACAAAAATCATAGTGTTTGAAGGAAAACGTGATAAAACAATGTGCAACATTGTCCTAAATGATGGAAGATTAGAACAAGTTGATAAGTATATATATCTAGGTAGCCTATTCACTAGTGACAGGAAGATAGATGGGGAGTTAGATGGGGGCATAAACGAGGATCAGAAGGTTATCGGTAGAGCAAGGTCCATTCTCAGAAGTAAAAATATATCAAGAAAAGCTAAAATGGCAATACATAATTCTATATTTGTACCGACTGTGTTATACGGTAGCGAGATATGGACTTGCCAAGAAAAGGATAATAGTAAAATTAATGCGATTGGGATGACACCTCTGCGCACAATTTGCGGGAAAACACTGATGGACAAAGTCCGAAACGAGATAATCCTCAAAGAATGTGGTACAGGAGGGACACTAGTTGACATGCGGAAGTTGGGTCATAAGTCATAAGTTTACTTTTGAGTTTAGAAACAAAAAGTTTTTTCGAACTGTTACTTAACTCTATCTAACCGTGGAAGGAACATCCTAAAAGAAGCAAACATATCTGAGAAAACCCCTTATCAATGGTGCGGCTCGCCAAAAAAGGATTTGCTGAAAAATAATTTTTTTTCAAATTCTACAGTGTCAATAGACTTTTTGATTTTCGGTCCTTAAAAATTACATCTTGAATTTTTACATAACACTGCAACAACTATTTAATGAACCTAAAGTCAGATAAAATTATGGTTGTCTCGATCTAAAGCGACGAGAATTTTACATTATATGTGTAACTAAAGAATTTCCATTCAATCACAGTAATTGAAAGCGGAAAGATATATTTATAAGATGTAAAATTGACGCATTGTGATAAACTGTCAAACTGGGTATTAGGAGAAAATCAAGAGACTAAACTCCTCGAAAAGTTAATGGAAACACAGGAGCTTCAATTTCAACATAGTAAATGAATGAACTTGAAGATCATTTTATATTTTGAGTTAACAATTGCGTGAGACAATATTTTTTTTTTCCTCTCTTTATTCAGTCTTTCTTGTTCCTTTATTTAAATGCTCTAGTAGAAATTATATTTATAATAAATATCAAAATTCACCTATTTCTGTTCCTTCTTACAGAATTAATAAGTTCCGTAGAGCCAGTACTGACGACTTTGGCGGAATTATTTCCTGAATACGAGCAAAACGGTTACCTGCCTCCTGTCACAATAACTATTAGAAATCGCCAAGCTAGAACGAGTATTGCATTTACGCAAATAGGTAATCACATTCTGCCTCGTCCAGTCTATGCCCCCCCTTTCTTAGCAAGAGGTCATGTAATCTTTGCGTGGATGAGATATGACAGATCAGGTGACCGGAATAAAGATTATATTGCACCGCTATGGCAATTGTTTCCCTCTGTAGGACATGAAAAACGTTGGGTATTTGACACAACTCGTAACCATTGGGTAACTCTGAATCAAAATGAATTTGGCAAATTGGGTTTGGGCTATATTTATCAACTTGTTCTAGTGCAAGAATCTATTGCTCTAGGACACAGGCTAACAACGGGCATTCCCGCTGTTGACGCACGAGCACACCATACTGCATACTTAAGAGCAAACGAAGCAACAAACATGTTGCAAGCCACTCAAGCCGAAAAAATGAATAGGGAAGAAACATCCTTTGATTATAGCGCGTCATTAATCACGAGAACATACATACGGGCATATAATGCTGTATTCTGCGAAATTGCACGTGAATCTATTCATCATTTATAACTGATCAAATTACCGTAAATTACCGAAAATTTCCGGAAATTTATAGAAATTGTCTAATTAATTTTGGGGTAATTTATCTTAAGTTAACATAAATTACCTGTAAGATTACAATAAATTACCGAAAATTTTCATAAATTTCCGGAAATTGATGAAAATTAAAAAAAATGAATTTTGGTAAATTTATGATAAGTTACCATATTTACCTGTGAAATTACCGTAAATGACAAAAAATTTGCATACATTTCCGCCAATTTATAGACATTTTTAAATTGAATTTTGGACAAATCATGGTAAGTTGCCATAAATCTACTCTATAATTACAGTAAATTACCAAAAATTTCTGGTAATTTTTGTATTGAATTTTTGATAATTTTGGATAATTTAACATAAATTTCATGCTTCTTTATTCAAAATCTAATAAACTTTTTCGACTTGAATATGTTTGCAGTACTCGCCTCCGGATCCCGCTACGCGCTCGGCTACGACTTGTACTGAAAACATACACTCGTCGAAAAAGTCCCTCTTCACCGCCTAGGTGCATAATATACTATTAAACATTTCATAGCTGTTATCAATTAAAATCAAAATTCGGCCTATATATTAATAAATATGTAAAAAAACTTGAATGCTCAGTTGACGTTACAAACGATGCCTTAAGGCAGGATTCTACTTTGAACGCACGAAAAAAATGCTATTTTTGTAAATTAAAAAAAAAAAGAAAGATAGTGTATATTTATTTTATGCGCTCTATATACATTTAAATGGCACTTGAATAGAACGCCTCGAAACCACGTTTTTCACCGCTTGTTAACAAAATCTCCGAAACTACCAAATCGATTGGTCTGAAATTTTTACCACATATTCTATACATACAGGGTGTCCAAAAAGTCCCGGGACGGCTGAATATTTCCTCAGGTAAGATATTTTTCAGGGCGGTCAAGGTCATTCTTGAAGGAAATTTCAACAAGGAATTCAATGGTGACCTTTATTTTGACCTTGACCATGACCTTCACGGTCATTTCAAGGTCAAATTGATTTTTTTAAATGGGAACCTCTATTTTTGACCCCGGGAACTGAGATCAACTGAGCTCAAGGTCAAACAACGTGCAGCAGGATGAATCGACTGGCATGCATTTTTGAAGAAAATGTCCTGGTGAAGGTTCTGGTCATAGACAAGTCACCAATCGATCGGGAGTATAAAATGCTACAACTCGTGCGTTGAGCATTTTCTTCATAAATGCATGCTGGTCGAGTCATCCTGCTGTACGTTGTTTGACCTTGCCATGACCTTCCCAGGTCAAATTTCGGATTACTCAAGGTCATATCTGGACGTAAAATTTTCCGCTCTCTCAGTTCCCGGGGTCAAAAATAGAGGTTCCCATTTTTAAAAAATCAATTTCACCTTGAAATCACCGTGAAGATCATGGTCAAGATGAAAAAATAAGATGAAAATAAAAAAAAAGAATGAAAAAATCTGCTACCACCGGTTGATGTATATGTATAGAATATGTGGTTTCGGAGATTTCTTTAACAAGCGGTAAAAACGTGGTTTCGAGGCGTTGTATTCAAGTGCCATTTAAATGTATATAGAGCGCATAAAATAGACTAAACACATTTTTTAAATGTTTTTTAAGAGTATATTCATTAAGCATAACAAACCCTACATTAATATCTTTCTCAATGTTTTAAAAAAAAATGTACAAAAATAGCATTCTTTTCGCATTTTTTCGCGCGTTCAAAGTAGAATCCTGCCTTAATAATTATCAATAATTCATCAAGTGTAGAAAAAGATAAAAAATTACGGCTTCGGATGCAATATTCTGTAGACTGTTAATCTTAAGTCCACTGTACTATGCACAGCTTTTACTGCAATTTTCCGCGTGTACTACAAAAATATTGTAGATGAATACTAGTGCAGATATTTTGGAAGACGGGCGCAGCCGTTGGCGTGTAGAATTAGTAGTCTGTTCCTAGGGGGACCCCGATTAATTGTGGATTTGGTAAAAATATGGGGAGTTTCTCGTATGGTATACCTGCCTTGTGAGAAATAAGAATCGTCCGGAAACAAAAGAAACTGATTGTGGAATTCTGAGAAATCAACACAAACCATGTATCATGTTTGCATCCATTTGAATTTATTGTAATATATTGTAATGAATGATTTAGAATAAAACCAAATTAAATATAAGATTCTATTATTTCACTGATTTTTTCCAAATTAAACACGTGCTTCTTTAAATTTTGCAATATCAAATAAGTGAGATAATAATAATAATAATACTCACTATATGCTTGCATAAAAGAACATGCGATAGAAACATTAGGGCCGGAAAGATACCTAAATTGGCGACTAGTAATGGTTTGACATTTCCTTGCGTACCAGAATGCGTGAAAAGAATTGTCAGATTTAGAAGCCATTTCAGTATCCCCATTAACAGCATTTAAACAAATTAGAGCTTTACAACCACACGCATTAAAATCACAACTGTTATTGAAAGGACACGTTGTACATGTTCCATCTGATATAAATGAAGTGGTTAGTGCGTTGCCAAGACCATTTAATCAGATGGATATTGTACAATTATTATTTAAAAGAAATCTTTTACATAAGTCTTATTATATGAATGAAATTGTAAGACCAGCTGCTATTCGCGAATCATTAAATTACTTACGATCCACTCCTCTATATCAAAAATATATAATTAAAATAGATCAATCCTTTTTCAATCAGTATGAAAGGAATTATGTTGTTAAGCTTAATTTTGTAGCAGAAGATGAAGACAAGGGTGAGAATGATAACGTTAGTGATTGTAAAATAAAAATTTTACACGATGGGTACGGTAAAATAAGTTATGCAGTTGATTACGAATCTAACGATGATAGTAGTGATATTGAAGATGAGATTGTCAATGAAGTTTTACTTTTAGATTGAAATGCAGAACTTGCGAAAATTGCTCAAATTATAGCGCCTGGACAAAATAAAAAACCAGTTCCTTGGACAACACCTCATTTAGGCGCATTATGTAATCCTAGAATTTTCGGAGGATATGATCTTACAGAAGATGTATCGGACACTGCAAGATTCAAATCCGAAGTTAGATGAAGTGATAGAAGAACATGCGAAAACAAATATCTCCTATATTTGGCAAACAAAAAAATGCATGGTAACCTGTATGCTCAGGTTAATGTATATTTTCGGCAACTAAAAACAAACGAAAATTTAACATTAGAAATAATCCTTAGCAAAGGATTCGTTGATGACGTCATTAGACATGAAGTAGGATATAAAGTATTAAAACAAATTCGTTTGTCGCCTGCATATATGGAAAGTGAAAAAAACAAAATATTAACTATGGTTCGGCAAATTGGAAAGCCAACCCTTTTTTTTACTTTATCAGCTGCGGAAAGATGGTGACCAGAATTAATGCAGATGTTAGCTTACGTTCTTAATAACAAACAAATTTCATTAGAAGAATCATTAAATCTCGATGATAATACTCCTCTCCTCACGCACACGGTTTTCTTTGGCTTAAAAATGCCCCGGATTTTGATAGCAACGATTTTGGAAAAACGCCAAAAATACATCGAATTTATTGACAGATTTATCACTTGTGAGTATGTTGAGGATAATCCTTTCATGGCTGTGCAGCGATACACGCCTACTCACACGTGTAATAAAGGTAACAAAAATAAAATGAAATGTAGATTCGATTATCTGCTCCCAGTTATGCCTCTAACAATGATACTAGATCCTTTAGAAGATGTAGATGACGAGACAGTGAGAATAGCAAAAAGTAATTTAAAAGAAATTAGAAAGTTAATGCATTGTCATAGAATTTGTTGATATATTAGAACGATTAAATTCAACAGAAGACGAATATATATTAGCAATTCGAACCTCGATAAGAAGAACTAGAATCTTTTTGCAGAGGAAGATTACAGAAGCATAGCGATAAATTGTTATAATTTAGATATACTGAATTTATTTGAGGCCAATATGGACATTGAGTTCATTCTAAACCCGTATAGCTGCGCATCATACGTTGTTAATTATGTAAGTAAAGTAGATAGCGGATTGTCAAAGTTATTACGTCACAAGGTAGAAGATTTGAACAATGGCAACGCTGGAATCAAAGAAAAATTAAGAAAATTTGTTAATTCTTTTTTGAATGGTAATCTCATATCAGCACAAGAGGCTGCATATCACGTTCTTTCCATAATAGTAGCTAAAAGCAGCAGGAAAGTCGTCTTCATAAATACCAATCCCAAGAATGAGCGGGTTCGCATGCTGAAATCAGAAGTGGAATTAAAATCGTTGAAGACCAATTCAGAAGATGTATTAAAGGAAGATTATATAACCAAATCTGAGAAGCGAGAAGCTTTGAAGAAGGACCTATGTCTAGCAGATTTTGTGGCCTTCTCTAAGCCCAGTAAGAAGAAAAATGAAAGCGATGATGAAAACTAGAACTATATTGAAAAAGATGATGATAAAAAACAACGCCATAGGCCAATCATTATTCGATTTAGAAGATATAATAAGAAACAAGATTCCTACAATTATTATAGAGAACAAATAATGTTGTATTTGCCAGGGCGATGCAAAGAAAGCGATATTATTGCTAAAGATTGTGAACTCGTTTACCACGAAAATATAGACATATTTAAAGAAAGCAAAAAGAAGTATTGCGCTGTTGATGAAAAAGTATTAGATGAAGCCATGGAAAATGTATTTGATGCTATGGAAGATATTGAGGAAGAAAAAATAGAAACATTGAATAGGAAGAAATTAGATAAAGATCAAGAAGTTGATATTTTAGAACAAGCAGGAAAGGAAACTGTTAAAGATGGTGCTTGCAACAGGTAGACTGTTCCTATAAAGTTACTTGAAGAAGAGATCTACAAAATAATGGAAGAATTGAATGCTAAGCAGCGAGAAATTGTAATGCACACATTACACTGCGTCAATACAAATCAATTGCCATTTTAGATCTTCCTAAGCGGCTCTGCCGGTGTTGGAAAAACTACAGTAATAAATTCCATTTATCAAACTGTAAGCTATTATTTGTCTAGATTGCCTGGTGAAAAAAATATGTAATGCATGTTTTATTGTGTGCACCATCCGGTAAAGCAGCGTTTTTGATAGGCGGAGTAACTTTACACACGGCTTTTAAACTACCAGTCGCTCAAAATAGTCGGCAAATGCCAGATTTAAGTTCACACCTAGCGAATACTATTCGAGTCAAATTGTTTCACTTAAAAGTTTTAATAATTGACGAAATATCGATGGTTGGAGCTAGAATGTTGAGTCAGGTAGATACTAGACTTCGACAAATTAAAGGTGTTAACGAACCTTTTGGTGGAGTATCGGTATTAGTTGTAGGAGATCTCCATCAACTGCCACCAGTTATGGATGGGCCAGTATTTAAAAATACAAGAATATCGTGCACTAGCACATGCATGTTTATAGGATAAGTTCAAATTTTATGAAATAACTAAGGTCATGAGACAAAAAAACGAAGCTAAACTAATGAAAGCATTAAATAATTTAGCTAATTAAGGTATGACAAAGAAAGATGTTGATTTAATTAAATCAAGATGTGTGAATAGGAATCAAGTACCAGATCATGCTATTAGATTGTGTGCTGCCAACTATCTGGTTGATTCGTATAATAGAAATAGGATAGACAAATTTGAAGGTCAAGAATTTGTGTCTGAAGCTCACGATCACATAATGGTAGATATTTCAGAAAAAGAAAAGAGCAAGCGATTAGAGTCACTAGAAAGTAAAGAAACATCAGAATGTGCAGGTTTACCATGCCAAGTATCTTTAAGATTGGTATTAAATATATGCTTACGAATAAATATTGACGTTCAAGATAGATTAGTAAATGGCGCTTGCGGCATTCTAAGAAATATCACATTTAAAGAAGATTCGAAGGAAATATCTAAAATATGGATAGAGTTTCGCTTCGATAGAGTAGGAAAGAATACACGAAATAAATACAAGTAATATATGATAAAACATAATATCGATAAAAATCTTACTCCGATTTCAAAACAAAGAACCACGTTAAATATTTCGGAAATATTAGGTTATCAAGTCATTAGAGGGCAATTCCATATAGTCGCTGCAAAAGCTATAACTATTCATAAGAGTCAAGGTCAAACCGACGATTTTGTACATATGTTTAGATTTGTCTTGAGAAAAAATCAAAGAATAACAAAGTCAATGTTATATGTTGCACTTAGCCGTACACGAGAATTACGAGGACTTTATATAATTGGTGATTTTAAACCTCCAGTAAAACAAAAGATTGACGATCCTAGTACTATTAAACTAAACCGATGAAAAAGTAATTGTCAATTGACTTTATCGTTCAATAATCTAACCAATTCGAAAGGTAAAAAAATAATTTTTTTGAACACTAGATCATTAAAGAAACATGCAAGCAAAATTGGAAATGACCACTGGTATCAAAGAGCAGATATTTTGATATTTGCTCAGACACGATTAAGGCCAAATGATACTGTAGAAGTACCCAATTTTGAAGAAATATTCAGATCAGACAATTTAGATAATGTTCTATGTTCTGAATAAGTCTCCAAAAATTAAAGATGTAACTTTCATAGAAACTTTGACAGTTACTCTACAGTTAGTTTCACAAAATCATTCAGCACTTGTTGTTATTGCAACTTTAATATTGATTTGAATGATGCTGAACGGTCATTGCCGTTTAAAACGTGTATGTCTAATTACAACTTAAGATCAATGGTATTAGAAGGTACTTCCACTACAGATTTTGAAACTCAGATTGATGCAGTTTTTACAAATATAGCAAATTGTCTCTGTAGAACGTACGAAACGTATTTCTCGGATCATAAACCAATATTTATTGGAATCAAATGTGAAGAGTCTATCACTTTAAGCAATAAAATTGCTTTCCCTAACATTAGCAAAACTCTTCAGCTTACTAACGACAACAAATTTTTGGTGCAGTCATTTGACTCTTGTACTATTTCTGAACCTACTCACGTAATTGATATCGATTTACAGTTATCTCAAGAATTTGAAAAATTGAATGTTTCTTTAGAATGTAAAGATGTGGGTCTGTTCCTAAATTTTTATAATTACAACACAAAATTTGTAAAAAAGTTTTTTTTTCTGCTTTTCTCGTAATTATAAAAATTTAGGACCAGATCCGCGTTTCTTAGTGCTTCATACTTAGTTTCTCGAATTTTCAAGTCAATATCGCGTTTCGTGTAAACGTAAGTTAGTTTTGAAGAAAATGTGCAAAAAATGTTGAGGTTACGCTCACATGGCCTTAAAGATGACAAAGAAATTTACTTTAAATAGCTATGGAAATTTAAAACGTACTTACCAAAAAAAAATGAATTTAATAAAAAATGGAAGAGAATTCAAAAGTCACTATATCCTGAAGTCAAGCTTAAAGTCCCAAACAAGTTATCCCAGGGCAAACCTCAGCTATTGGGCGGGTCGCAGGTGGCGGATAGTGAAAGCCCTGAGTAAAGTATTATTTCTTTAAATTGTTTATCTATGTTTTGCTTCCAACTGCAGAGAATTAATTAATAAAAATACGTACACTTCAATATTAATGCATATTATTACTAACAATAATATATGTTTATTGAAATAATAATTTTCTCAGGGTAGCTGCGAATAAAGATTAATGCAAAATAAGGAATAAATTATTAAATCATGTTAATGGACAAAATTTGTACTTCATTTTGCAATATCTGAATAAGCAGTCCCGGAACGAGGTATGTAGATCGAGGAGACTTGAAGAGTATACCAAATTGTATACAAATCTAATACCTCCTCTTTTTCTAGAACCTTTCCTTAAATTATGAACGTATGTTTACATAATTTTTTGAATCTCGCTGTTTGTTCGTCAACATACAGGTATATAAAGAAACATAATGAAGCTTCTTTACGAAATTATTAAATAAATGTTTTTTTGTTTTATTGGCTTCAATTCATAAATTCGAGTGAGATAGTAATTATTAGCCATCCATATAGCACGTGAACAATTTTTCGGGCGAGTGGGGCAGAAGGTGAGAAAGGGGGAGTCAAGGAAACAAAATCGTCTACGTTGTATGTGGAGAGCCCACTAGTATATATACAGAAGCATCTTGTAGAAAAATCCTTCTCTCCGTAAGTCAGCATCATCTACTGTTATCGAGTATAATAAAAAGAATGAAGATCACCGCCGGGTCTCTATTGCTCGCCGTTGCCGTTTTCCTGGATTCTATTGGTAAATATATATTTTAATATCATATCTATAACTTTAATTATACTAGAAGATAAACGTGATTATTCTCTCTTTTGTGCTACGCAATTTTCATATTAAAATATAAAAATATTATTAATAAATAGTATATTTCTCAACGAGTGCAGAAGGAGCTTTTTTTAAGAATGTGAAGTTTGCAACGCGAGCCGAAGGGGAGTTTTTCAATCACATGAGGTAAAAAAGCTCTTCTGCACCAGCCGAGGAGAATATTTTTTTTCAACAAAGTGGAGAAAAGCGAGTTTCGACATATCGAGGAATGGATAAAATCGCATTTTGTCCACGGCGTTGGGAAAAACCTATTTTATATCATAGCGTCTATCCTTTTCTTCAAAATTTGTAGTCGCGGAATGTCGCACACATCTTTAAACCAATAAATATTAATTTTAAACAATTAGTTAATTTAAAACCGAAAACTAGAATTTTCACCTTAGTGGATTGATACGAATTTTCGGGAAAATGGTAACATTTGCAACCAAGGAAATAAATTTTTGGCTAAAATGATTAATCATTGACCAAAAAGTGAAGTTTCAACGAAATTTTTAACCAAAAAAGGTGAACTCTTAACGAAAAATGTATTAATTGATATTTTCATGAAAAGCGATTTCAATTTTGAATCAAAAATAGTTTCGTTCTACCAAAAAGACGAACTTTCAAACCAATAGTTGGATCCTCAACCGTCACTAATAAATTTTCGACCAAGCAGTGACATTTTCAACAGAAAAGGATCCAATTTCTGCCAAAAGAGATGAATTTTCGGAAAGTTTAATGAGAGAAGGCGATTGTGAAACATTTTTACCTTTATTGATACAATAAGAAGGTGATTGTGATACTTGTAAATAGGGTATGTCACCCTCATATATTTCTAACTTTTCATAAACTGTTTCAATTTTGCATGGACTACTTTTCAGTTCTGAGAAAGAGATTCTAAAAATTAATTAACAAATATTCAAAAAGTAAACTCAGTTCCCAAAATTAAAACTTTCTAATTAAAAAATAGTTCTTTCCCTCTAATTCTCAAAAAATCATGGATAGTCCAGCTTTTTAGAATGAATTTGAAATATATTCATTGAACATAATTGATAAATATCCAGTCTCATCAACTAGAATTTAAGCGACATTATGTGGAAAACTTTCATTTCTGTCGACTACAAATTTACACAGTAGGTACGATCTACAACTGTTTGTCGCCTTTCAAGTTGGAGATGCGTGGAGGAGCAGAGTGATTGTATTTAAACAAGTCTTATCAAAGTGTACTTAAGTTCGGAAGAATAATTTGTTATAATACCAGATTTTGTAGAATTAATTTTCTTTTGAATAATACTTTAATAATATGATTCTTAGGTACTCCAAGATACACTTTTGTACAAAACTAGTTAAAAACAGTTTATGGTTACATTATATTCTTTTCAACTAGAAATATATTCATTATTTTTACCAATTCCCTTCAGAGAATTTTCAAAAGAATGATAATTTGACGATGGTACAGGGAATTTTCCAACAGAATTATACTTCTGAATTGTGTCTGCTTTTAAAAAAGAAGTATAATGAAGTGTAATTCTGTCTTGGAAAATTGATTATTTCAAATGAATTATAATTTTGATTTAGAACGGGAATTTTGACAAGGATTGTCATTTTTATCTCGAAGAGGTTTGTCTGAAAAATTTTCGACAAACTCAAATTATAAAAAGATTAATTACAGAAAAAACTCATTTTATCAAAGCATAAAAAATCCCATTGTAATATTCAAAATCTGAAACCGCCGAAAAATAACACTTTTCCTCATCGCTAGTAACTTCTTTCTACAATCTATCACGAAAATTAGAAAAAAGGTTCGAAGCCCCAAAATGACCAGTAAACTTCATTCTTAATACCAGCACGACTCAACCAAGTACGCTTTTGACGCTTCAAATTCCGAAGAAAACAACCCTCAAATCAATCGCTAACCATTTCTAAATATTCTCTTCGAAAAGTATTTCAGAAAACAGTTCCGAGTCCGAAGTATCCAGTAAGGTCCCGACCTCATAATAGTATACAGGATATCTGAAAAACCACCCCTAGTAGTTTTACCGAAACAATTTCCATTGAAACTTCTGAACATTTTAGAAAAATGATTTAAGCAGTAAAAGTAGAACCCTTCCAAATTTGAAGCTTTTAAGATGAAATATTAAAATACTTTCAATTTTATTACTTTAATTTAACACTAAGTGAAGTTTACATTAAGTAGTTGAGATTACTATAAACTGGATATTATTCAAGTATTAAATTCCAAAAAATTACAATATCAAACCACAAAAGCTAAAACTGTCAGTATGGAAAGTGCTTATCTTTTCTACGGAGGTCTCTAATAAAGATAATATTGATCTTTTGAACAGCGTATACTACGTGAGAGGAACTGTAATTTGATGATTGTGAATTCTTTTCTGTTAAAGTTCCTTCGACTTTAATGAACACATTGTTATCCTTTTTTTGTAACTTGTGCTGTTTTTTCAAACAATGACATTTTTTCACGCTATTTTTCACCGATTAGAAATTCACCTGCAACACACTTGATAATTAATTTGAGATAATAATATATTAATATAAAATAATATAATCTGAGGGTTAGGTTTGAAAGCAGCTTTAAGCTGTACCTCGCCTTTTGGGTTCTTATGTTAACTCTGTCTGCCATGTACATATCCTTCTTTTTATGAACTCAATGAAGATTTATTTTTATTTTTTTTCAATCTTCTTCTCGGGTGAACCCGGTTTTTCATCATAGCCACTTACTAAGTCAAGTGACTGATGAGATGAGGATGTTATAAATTAATATAATACGATGTCTGAAATCTTCTGCAATGATGTTGTAGGTACAAAATTAGCAAAACATAGTGCAGTTTGGAGTTCGTCTTTTACCGCTGTTATGCTGACACAGCGGCCGCGAGCGTTGGAGGTGACAACAGTCGCCTCTGGATGCTTTCTTAGAGCTACCATCTGCCACTCCAATTTAAAAATGTATTACTAATCATTTATAATTATAATTTATAATATAATAAATATAATAAAATAAAATAATAATAAATATAATATAATATAATAAAATATAATTATAATTAATTTATTATCAATGTATCAGTTAAAAAATGTATTATTATCGTGAGAAGTTGTAGGCTCCGAAAGCTACGATCATGGTTCCTTAAAGCAACCAATCCCGACGCAACTGGAACGTGTACGTCATCCGCTTCTGCTCCTTTTGTCCTAGAAGGTAAGCAAGAGCGGGAAATTTACGCAAGATAACATCGGGCAACACTGTTCCTTGGAGTCAGGTCTCTAGTCGCGGATGACCTTACGCGGCAGACGGGACAGTTGGAGATGAAGTTTCACCTCTGGATACTTTTTTTGAGCTACCAATCTTAAAAATGTTATGAGAAACAGTGTTGACGGACCAGATGAAGTGATCCCAGAAGAACAGACTTTTGCATCCGGTTCGCGATGGAATGAGCCTGACGCTGGCAAGCCGGAATCTTGTTGAGTTTTCTAATAAATGAAGCTTTCATACCTCCAAGACAGCCGATCATGAGAACTAGAAGATGGACTTTGTAGCCTTGGTACAGCCTGTTCAGCTCGAAAAGAAGTGCTTGATATTTCGCCCTTTTTTCTTCCTCTTTTGCCGTGAAATTACCATCGGCTGGTGCCGAGAATTCAATCACGTAAATGCTATGAAGCACTGATACGTTGAGTGGTGGAGAATGAGAAATGCCAGTAGATCTTACACTGATCATTCTCCGCAATGGACTCGAGTTACCCCTGGGCGTATGGCAAAACGGGCAACACATCAACACCATAGAAGTGCCTAAGATGGTAATATAACACTTTTAGAGACGCATTGTGTCTCTCTATGTACCCGTAGCGTGCATATTTTGAGCATCCACTGAGAACATGTCCAAGTGTTTCTGGCTCTGGCTTGCACGCTCGACAGTTGGTATCGCCTACAGGTATATTCATTATGCGCTCGCGGTAAACTAAGGTGTCTATAATGCCGTCTTGACAGGCAAAAAGAAATCCCTCAGTCTCCGATTTTAATTCAGCAGAATTGGGAAACATGTTTGACAGACCCATCGAGAGCTCTTCTCTACGTATAATGCCGTATAATTTACCATGAAGTGGCTTGTCAGCATGTTCTCTTAGTAGAAGCGTATGTTCTGCTTCCTGTACATGAAATTTGAGCATCAAAGGTGTTAGTGATGCTAGGCCATGTTTAGTGTCGCTGGAATCAAATGGGAGGCCAAGCTCCTCTGCGGCCCTATCTGCTGCACGGTATAGAAACGCCGCAGCATTGACGACTTCATGTTGATGTACGAGTCGCATAAGAGAATCTGTGCCATTTAGAACTGAGCAGACTGTAGCCAGAACCGTTCTGCAATGAAGACACTCTAAGCTCAGCAAGCCTCTACCCCCTTTATCTCGAAGGAGGTATATTCGAGGTACGGAAGATCTAGGATGATGACTCCGATGGATTGTGATCATCTTGCGTCTGCTTCGGTCAAGTTGCTTCAACTCATCGACGTTCGATTTTACTGCACCAAGCGTGTAAAGCAGTATAGGAACGGCCAGCATACTGGTCGCTTGGAGCTTATTCTTTCCAGATAATTCGGAAGCCCAAATTTTTCTGAGAATTTGGCGATACCTTTTTCCAAGGGCCGTTTTTAACACAGGCACATACTGGGTTTCCGCTTGCGATATTCCAAGATATGTATATGTTTCTCCAATACCAAGATGTTGAATGTTATTCCGCCTATGAGTTGAACATCCTGATCGTGACGCGATGATGTAGTTTCTAGACTTCCTTGGCGTAGGTGGACGCAGGCACACTCGTCCAGTCCGAAGCTCATGCCAATCGCTTTAGAGTACCTATTTACCGCCTCCACAAGGATGTTAAGGTCCTCTTTCGAGGAAGCAAAGAGTTTAAGGTCGTCTATGTATAAAAGCTGGTTGACCTTATATTCTCTTTTGTTCCGTGGGCCACATAGGTATATGTGGTCCAAAGGATGGTCCATGGATCCAGAGCTTTTGTCTCGGAGCAAAATAGATAGAGGCAAGAGGGAGATACAGAAAAGTATCGGACTTAGAGAGTCTCCTTGGAAGACTCCCCTCTTATATGTGATATAGCTTGTATTCACTTGCCTTTTGTCAGATGTTATGACAAATTTTGTCCGCCACAAGAGCATAAGCTCTTTTATGCATCTCACTATTTTTGGATGCACCTCCATGCACTCAATGAGCTTAATAAGTAGCTCATGGTTCGTGTAATCGAATGCCTTACGGTAGTCAATCCAAGCTCGATAGATGTTAATATCCTCTCTTTGAGGATGCCAGCGAATAGCTTGTAGCTGGTGTTTAAACAAGCTATGGGCCTGTAGTTCTTTGGACTTGACAAATCTCCGGTCTTAGGGATCAATACCGTGCGTCCTTCCACTAGCCACTGCGGGACGGGTTGTTCTCCGTTTAGGAAAGTAGTAAATATACGAGCTAGATGTTGGTGCGTAGAAGTAAACTTCTCCCACCAAAAGTTGTAGATTTTATCTGGCCCTGGCGCTGAAAAGTTCTTAGTTCTAGCGATAACTTTCTTCACTTCTTCAGCAGTAATTAGTGGACACTTTTCCTCTGGACCTTGTAACCTTTGCCTTTGGCAAAAGTTACGAAAGAGTGATATATCTGAAGCGTCTTCATTTATCTGATAAGTATCTCCATATACTTGTTCCCAGAAGCCTTGAATCTCTTCTCGACTAGGCGGATTTTTAACGGCACGTGTCGTTTTATCGAACAGACGGAAAGGATGAGTAGAAATGGTGGAATCTTCCTGAATCCACTTTCACGCCCTGAATATTTGATGCATGCCGTCTCGCCGTTTCAATTTTGAACTGAAGCTGCGCAATACGCTCGTGAGTCTTACTCAGACGTACTGAAGTATTGTTACTTCTATTGTCGCTAAGCAGGGAGACCGCCTTCTCGTAAACTACACAGTTCAGATTCCAGAGATTAACATCTTCGGGGAGCAAATCGGGGAGAGCAGTATTAGCTTCAGCTAATTTGTCCATCCTGAGAAAGA
Organism: Andricus curvator; assembly: GCA_932195095.1. Classification (NCBI taxonomy): domain Eukaryota; kingdom Metazoa; phylum Arthropoda; class Insecta; order Hymenoptera; family Cynipidae; genus Andricus; species Andricus curvator. The sequence continues at coordinate 504,092 of CAKNYM010052843.1, forward strand.
CTTTTTGGTGGATAGATCTACTTCTCATGTTGGCATTATCGGCTATCTGCAAAGGTGGTCTTGCTGGAACGGGTGGAATGTTCGCTGGAGGATGTTGCTCTTCTTCTTGTTGATAAAGAGCTTCATATCCATTTTTTTCGCAAAAAGGATATCTGATCTCTTAAATTCTGAGGCGTTTGATGAGCATATTCCGGGTGCATATTGACTCAAGGGTCATGTAACCTCTGCATGAATTCTCTTCGCGCCGGTGAGCTTCTTTGCCAACAGGTAAGGATGTCCCTCCTGAGTTCGTCTGACCACTTAAATCGATGTTCTCGCGTTTGTCCGAGGCCATTGCCTGGTCGTCGCCTTCTGTAGATTTTGACTTTTGGTCCTTAAGAATTTCATCTCGAAGTTTTACATAAGGGTTTGATTTTCCAGACGTAGAACTGGTTTTTGGAAAAAATTTTTTAGCGTAGAAGAGCATAAGAGAGGCCCAACACTACATTGTGCTTTGTTTTTTCCAGGTTTCAGTTCTTACGAAGGGGATAATTTTTTGTACATAGGGGTAGTTTTTTAAATATGTTGTGCATTTGAGAGCCCAGAATAAGCCCAAAATTCTGTCAGATTAAAAATTTAATTTTTTTGAATTTTAAAGCTCAAAAGCAGCCCAAAAAAAATTCAAGATTTTGATACAAAGAAAAATATGGGAATTTTGATCGTGGAGGTGCAAGCTTGATGGACCTACATACACGTTTTAATCACGGAACATACATTTTTGACAACAGAATCAATTTAAAACCAAATACTTAAATTTTCAACCAAAACAGTTGCATTCTTACCCAAAAAGATTAAATTACTATCAAAAGGGATTAGTTTTTTGAAAATTAATTTTTTTACATCAAAAATACTTGAAAAAGGTTCTTAAAAATCTTAAGAAAAGTTTTGTATTTTTTTGAAACCTTTCAAAATTCTTAAAAAGACTCGAAATGTTTTTCTAAAATATTTAAATTTTAATATATTTTGAAATCTTTATACAGCTTTTAAACGTACTAAATACCTTTTCAACGCTTTTTTTTTAATTCTAAAAAAATGAGAAATTACCTTAAATTCTTTCAGCGTTTTATTTCGGAACCTTTAAAAATTTACATTTAAAGTTTAAATATCTACACTTTTGAAGATTTACAATAGAATACTCTTGAATTTCAAAGATGTGTAAATAAAAATTCTTCAATTTGGATGAATTTGATAATCAAAAGTCAGGCTTTCAATTAAAAATCTTCCCAATTAAAGAAATTTCAAATGTAAATCATCAAAGTTGCAGAATTTTTAACTGTAAACAAAAATTTTTAAATTAAAATTCTCAATTGACTTTAGATAACTTTTAAATGTAGACCTTAAACGTTGCATAATTTTTGTATGTATGTGTGTATGTATGTACACCATTAAGCCATTACAAGTTTGGGCTCACCACACCCATAATATGCCAACAGCACACAGTATTCTCAAATGGTCACCCATCCAAGTACTAACCGCGCCCAACGCTGCTTAACTTCAGTGATCTGACGAGAACTTGTTTTTTCAGCGTGGTATGGCTTAGGTATGGTTAGAGATTTCAATTTCAATTTCTACAATTTTTAAGAGATACAATTAAAAACTTTTGAATTTTAAAGATTTGCAAATAAAAATTCTTATATTTGGACGATTTTGGTATTGAAAAGTCAAGTTTTCATTCCTAAAGCTTCCAATTTGTTGAAATTTTGAAAGCAAATAATCAAGATTACAGAATTTTTCATTTTAATACCTGAATCATGCGACATTTTTTATTTCATGTAAATTGTCGAAATTTGAAGAAAAAGAACTCAATTTTGAAGATTTTCAATTTGGAATTTTACAATTTTAATGATTTAAAATAAGTAATGCTTTAATTTCAACGATTTTCAATCTACATTTCTTCAATTTAGAGTATTTGCAATTGAGGACTCTTCAATATTAAAAACGCATAGTAGAAAATAATGCTATTCTGAAGGCTTCTATCTATCAGTTCAATTTTTAGGATTAAAAATTGAACTTTATTCAATTTGATAGATCTCGCATTGAAAATTTCTGAAACATTCATAACACTGCAACAAATTTTTAATGAATCTAAAATTTATAAAATGTCAAACTGATGCATTCTGATAAACTGTCAAATTGTGTATTAGGAAAAAAATCAAGATACTAAAGTACGCGAAAAGTGAACGGAAACACAGGTGCTTCAATTTTGACAAAGTAAATGAATGAATTTGAAGATCATTTTATATTTTAATTTAATAATTGCGTGAGACAAAAATTTTGTTTCCTCCCTTTTTTCAGTCTTTTTTGTTCCTTTATGCAAATGCTCTAGTAGATATTATATTTATAATAAATATCAAAATTCACCTATTTCTGTTCCTTCTTACAGAATTAATAAGTTCCGTAGAGCCAGAACAGACGACTTTGGCGGAATTATTTCCTGGATACGAGCGAAAAGGTTACCTGCCTCCTGCCATGATATTTTATAGAAATCGCGAAACTACAACGAGTACTGCATTCACACAAATAGGTAATCACATTCTGCGTCGTCCATTTCTTCGCCCCCCTTTCCTAGCAAGGGGTTACGTCATCTTTGCATGGTTGGGATATCACAGATCACGTGACCCGAATAAAGATTATATTGCACCGCTATGGCAATTGTTTCCCTCTCTAGAACATGAAAAACGTTGGGTATTTGACACAACTCGTAACCATTGGGTAACTCTGAGTCAAAATGAATTTGACAAACTGGGTTTTGGCTATATTTGGAAACTTGTTCTAGTGCAACAAGGTACTGCTCGTGCACACAGGCTAACAACGGGCGATCCCGGTGTTGACGCACGAGCACACCATACTGCATACATGAGAGCAAACGAAGCAATAAACATGTTACAAGCCACTGAAGCCGGAAAAGTGATTAGGGGAGTAACACCCTTTGATGATAGCGCGTCATTAATCACGAGCACATACATGCGTGCATATAATGCTGTATTCCGCGAAGTTTCACGTGACTATGTTCACCTTATATAACTGATCAAATTACCGTGAATTACCATAAATATCCGGAAATTGATGAAAATTTTAAAAAAGGGGGAGAGGCACTTTTCCACCCCCTAGGTGCATAATATACTATTAAACATTTCATAACTGTTATCTTCAATTAAAATCGAAATTCGGCCTATATATTAATAAATATTATAATTAGCGATAAATATGTAAAAAAAACTAAATGCTCAGTTGATGTTACATGCGGGGCCCTAATAATTATAAATAATTTATCAAGTCTATAAAAAGAGAAAAAATCACGGCCTCGCACGCAATATTCTGTATACTGTTAATCTTAAGTCCGCTGTACTATACAAAGGTTTTACTGCGATTTTCCTCTTGTACTACAAAAATATTGTAGGTGAATACTAATTCAGAACTTTTGGAAGACGGACGCAGCCCCTGAGGTATAGAATTAGTAGTATTTTCCTGAGGGGACCCCTATTAATTGAGTGTCCTCATTTAAGAACAAGACAAAGATTTTTCTACCGCGGTGGCGTTGGCCCCTGACGGCTAATAATCTAAATACGAAATTTTTGGAATTTCTTCATAAAATTCACAGGAAGCATTCTTTATAGTGTTCTTGTTATGACATTTAGCGATAAAAATGTTCAAATTTATTTATAACAATAAACAAATGATTTTTTAGGCTATTGTATAATTCGTTCCACGAAAAGTTTGAGCGTTTCGTTTATCGAGGCAAGTTTGAGCAAACAAAAACTTCCTGCGGAGAAGTTGTTCAAAAAAGTACAAAGAAGATTTCTGCAAAGGCTTTTTTAAAATAAATTAATAGGTAAAAAAATGTGAACGCTAAACTTTAAGCGCGCGACTGATCTTCTATGCGTGGATCATTGTGATCACAAGCTTAAATATTACAGTTCTGATTACAAATTATTACTCTAAGAGGACTTATTCCATATTTAACTTACAGTATATTGTGATCTGATTTTAGTAATGTAAAATTGATATTATTCCTCATCAGATAACACAGAATCATCCACTTCGTCAATTTTTGTTATCAACGCAAAGTAATCCGTGAACAATTTTTGACCTTCAGGAGAAAGATATTTGAGTAAGCTTTTAACGTCATTCATTCTAGCTTTTGTGAGACCGACTTTTGGAGGGGCAATCTTTTCCATATCTCTGAGTTTAATGCTTGGTTTAATAGTGCAGAAAGAAGGATTTTTGCCGTAATAATGATCAAAAAGCTGAACATTGCCGTTCGGTAAATATTTAATTACACAAGCCTGGCTGATTCTCATAGCTTTTGGAATTCGTACGCTTCCCTTAAAAGATTTTTCAAAATCGTGCAAGATATTGTTTGCTGATTTTATCATAATAAACGGAGGATCGCGAGATTCTTTAAGCAATTCAATGTATTTGGCCACTGTTTCAATTTGCTCTAGGTTTTTCTTTTTTTGCGAGTATAAACCAAAGTTTCGATCACACTGGCAATAGGAGTGACCGCAAACAGAAAAAATATGCCAGATTTCTATACTGATATCGATACATAGTGTCAATAAGAAAGCGAATACTGTGTAATTTCTATTTTGTCCGCCTGCTGCATCAGAAAATAGTACAATCTTTGTGAAACGAGTTTCATCAAATTCATTTTCAATTACATGTCGTAAAAAACTTCACATACTATTCGCCCCTTTTTTCGCACTACCGTCCAAGAAAGGAAACATATAACTATTTTTTGAGGTAAATACATGTACAGTAAATAAATATAACCAGAGTAATGATTTATAAAACTGTTCTGAAACGGGAATTTTGGGCAATGGAAGATTTTGCGCGTAATCGAATTCACAGCAAAGTACATTTTCTTCTGAAAGCAGTTCTTTTTAAAAAGCCTTATATTATTGAACCCTTTTTTTTGTGATTTGCAATTTCATTATATTGTACAGCTTGCAAGGAACTTAAGTAACATTCATTGCAAACACCTGTTTTCGATAAATAAAATAAAAAGTTAGTATTATGGTTGGAGAAATTGCTGTAAATATTTTCGTGCAAATCTAGTTCACTTTCTGTCATAGCAGCATACAATTTTAGAAATTCCTCAAACATTTGGAGCAAATTTATTTCCAGATTGATTATGCAGTTTAGAGACGTGTATTCTCTATTATAGTGAGATTGTTGATGTGGCATGGACAGACAGTGAACTTTTATCAATTCCTTAACATCATTAGTCAATTTAACGCATTGATTTTCATGCTTACCCCTCTTATCATATAAACTTTCCCCAGCTACAATCTTTTTCTGAGCGCATTCTAACCTTCCTTTACCTACATTCAAAACTTTACACAAAAACTGTTTGCATACAACAATATTTTCTTCATCAGTTGAGAAATGATATGTCCACGTGATTAGACGCGGAACTTCAGTAGCACTTAGTTGCAAAGGGTCCTTGCATTTCATTAACGCGTTGAGAACAATATTTTGCTTGGTGTAGTCTCCCAGATTCCAGAACTGGTCATGAAATTTATTCTGTGCAAAAGTTGAAATCTTTAAAAAACATTTCTTCTTACAGCAGTTTTGAACTGGTACAAAATGTCTTTCAGAAACAAGTTTTTTAGAAGTAGAGACGTACTCTTCGTCCTACGTTAAAAAAATTTTGTTTTGAAAATCCTTATCGCAGAATTCTAATTGAAATTATTACCAAAACACCCTTTTATCACGATATCTGTACAGAAGTTCAAAATATCAAAAACGGGAACCTCATTTTTTTTAGCTTCTATCAAAAGAGAGAAAAAAATATATATATTATACGTTCTCTATTTCTGCATGTTTTCATAGCATTTCTAGCACACGCTTCTTCATTTGTTATCCATTTCCTCCCTCTAGAAGAACCTTGAGATTCCCTTTCCATTATAGAAATTTAAAAATTCGTTTTGATAACAATTTTATTATTATAAATGATAAATTTCATTTTCACTGAAGCTAAAACTCGCAATACGCGTACGAAACGCACACTTCGGTACTCAGAATAGAAATGATCTATTTTGTTTTAGCAGAAAACTGCAATTTTTTAGCTACGTATGGGATCAAAAAGGCTGAAGGGCGTTTGACGGTCATCTAACACTTTAATAATCCTCCTATATTACATTTCGAGTTCATCGCACCGCCGTAGAAGGAAAGACGTTCCGACCCGGCATAATATACGCATAGAAGATCAGTCGCGCGCTTGAAACGAATTATGCAATAGTCTAGATAATAATTTTTTATATTTTTATGAATAAAGTTGACAATTTTTATTGCCAATCATCATAACAAGAACACTATAGGGAATGCTTGGTATAAATTTTATAAAGAAATACCAAAAACTGTGGATATGAGCACGAGTTGAAGACAAAAATCAAATTAAAAATTGACTTAAAAAAAAAAGTTTGTTGCAATTTTTTAAAAATCTAAAAAAGATATATGATCTTCAAAATTTCGTATTTCGATTTTTAGTCCATAGGGGCCAATGCCACCGCGCTAGAAAAATCTATGTCTTGTTCTTGTATGGGGACACTCAATTGTGGATTTGGTGAAAATATGGGGCGTTTAGCGTATGTAATACCTGACTTGTGAGGAATAAGAATCGTCCGGAAACAAAAGAAGCTGATTGTGGAATTCTGAGAAATCAACACAAACCATGTATCATGTTTGCCTCCATTTGAGTGGAATCTCTGCGAAAACTGAGAGAGGGTTTTTATTGGTACTTAACAATAAAAACCAATGAAGTAAATTTGAGATCTTATATGACCCACTAATCAAAATACTCTTGCAGACATTCCACTCAAAATGAGGTGAACCTCACACTTACTCTATGTTACCAATGGAGTCAGAAAGGTGTATTAGTGAAGCGGAACACTCGTGAATTTGTTGTTGTTTATTGTAATGAATGATTTAGAATAAAACAAAATTAAATATAATATTTTACTATTTCACTGATTTTGTCCAAATTAAACACGTGCTTTTTTTAATTTTGCAATTTTAACAATTTTATTACACAATCTGAAAAATTTATCTTATTATAAAAGACTTATTGTGAAAATTTATCATATTGTGAGAAATAATAATAGTATTTAAAACTTATTCACAACTCTCCATTCAATTCGTTTGATTAGGATATTTTTATTTGATTTAACGTAGAATTACTCTATTCTGTTACATCTCTCTCAAAAGATACATCTGTGTATTTCAAACATCTTTTAGATTATGTTTTCATTCTTTGGCTGCGAAATTAAAAAGTACTACTAGTGAGTAGCAGAAACTTCTTTTACATACGGATTGAGGGATCTCTTAATCATATTAACTAATAAAATTATTTTCGTTCTCTCTGACTGCATTATCAAAGTTAGCAAACAAAAATTGCCTGCGTGGGATTCATAAAGCCCACTAGTATCGTATATGGAAACATCTTGTAGGAAATTAATTTGCTCGCTAAATCAGTATCAGATACTGTTATCCACTCTCATCTGCTTTACTAATAAAAAATGAGGATCACCGCCGGTACTCTATTCCTCGCTTTTGCCGTTTTCCTTGATTATGTTGGTAAGTATGTAATAACACAACATCCTATCTATAATTTTAAGTACACTAGAGTATCTTTATTCTTCTTTAAAAATTGTAGTCACGGAATTTTAAATACTTTTTCTAACCAAGGAATATGAATTTTCAGCAAAAAAGTTAATTTCAAATCAATTCGTTCAATTTTCAAACAAATATATGAATTTTCCACCCTAAAGATTAATTTTCTAGAAAGAAATCGAACTCTTAACTAAATATTCACATATTCACTGAAAGAGATTCAGGGGACCCGGGACCGCGGGGGACCCGCGGTTCACCAGCTACTGTTTTTACAACATGAATCTTTAACCTAATAATCACTTTTGAGTGACTTCACCTGATTTGAACGTAGAAAGTTCAGAAATGAATTCACTGTTTAAAATTTAAGTTTCCCGCCTTTGCATAGCGAGTGGTAATTTTATGGTGAGTTTACATGCCATACCAGGCAACAGTGCAGCTCGCATCTGAGAACACACCTTCACGTAGGCAAGCGTATGATCACATATGATCACATTTCACATAATGATACACAATTTACAAAATAACAAATGTGGTCCCACTCGTATAAGTGAATAAATGACAAGTGCAGTGCAGCGAATAATATCTCATATTCAGCCTCCATAACCTTTAAATTGTTATCTTGTTTGCAGTACCTTATCTTGTTCGTTGTAAGTATTTTTCTTTTATTGATTTATTTTTAAGTTAATGCTGATTATATACATGCAAAATATTCAGTTATTAGTTGCATTTCCATACATAGAATTATTAGCGTATCAAGAAAAATGTGCTAATTTTTCCTCAGATTTTGCCGAGCTTTTGATTGTAAGTTCATTATTCTTTTGATAATCACAAAAAGTATCATGGAAAGCTCAAATTGTAAACACAAATCTGGTGCTCAGAAAAGAAAAATTCAAGCTGAGCGAGAATCACAAGAGCTAGCTGGTCGTCAACCGATAACCAAATTTCTCAAATTCACAAATAAGCAAGAAGGGCCAATAGTAATCGAAGAACCAATTGCGATCGAAAGCTAGTTGTGTGCCCAGTCGTTGATTCTGAGCCAACAGTAGTCGAAGAACCAACTGTCATCGAAGAGTCTATCACTTTAAGCAATAAAATTGCTTTCCCTAACATTAGCAAAACTCTTCAGCTTACTAACGACAACAAATTTTTGGTGCAGTCATTTGACTCTTTACTATTTCTGAACCTACTCACGTAATTGATATCGATTTACAGTTATCTCAAGAATTTGAAGAATTGAATGTTTCTTTAGAATGTAAAGATATAAACAATAATAACCAATATTCTACTGATGTTATTAGTATAATTGGCAATAAGGAAGATTCAAGCTATCTTTTAAGCATCCCAGATCATACATTCGATATCATAGAGACGAGCATTTCAAGACCAGAAATGTATTTACAAAATAAACCTATCAATACATTTGGTAAAATAATTAATTCACAATTTAATTGTCAACATCAAGACGTTCGATTTCTGCAATTTCCTCATCGCATAAAAGAAATTCCGAGAGAGAAACCTAATTTGCAAATTTTATATAGTGGCAGTTTAGGAAAAGATGCAGGTCATTGGATTTTTTCCAAAGTATATTTAGAGAAACTATATCCATGGAATCCAAAAGTGAAATTTCACTCAGTTCAAAAACAGACCAATTTTATAGATTGTGGTCTATTTGCTATCGTATTTGCTATTTCAATATGTTTTGGTGATAATCCTGAGGAAATACTTTATGATGAATCTAAATTTAGAACTTGTATTGGAAAAATGCTTTCTGAACAAAAAAATATAACGGCTTCCATAAATCAAATAACTGATTTAATTAGTATTAGTCAGTATTCAATAGCAATTAATGCTACATGAACGTTGAAAACTTTCTTTATATTTCCCTTGACTATTAAATTTCTCTCAATTCCTTATTTAAATAAAAATATGACTTTATTTTCAATTTTGAATGTCATTTTAAGTGTAAATCGGACCCAACATATAAAGGCTCTTAAGCCAAATTGCATAAAGGCTTTTAAGCCACGTAACTTTGCATGAGATTTAAAGTATTTGAATCTAATTCAATGTGTAAATCGGACCCTACATATAAAGGCGATATCGAGTTGAAAATTTGAGAAACTAAGTACAAAGCACTAAGAAACGTGGGTCTGGTCCTAAGTTTGTATAATTACAACACAAAAAAAAAGTTTTTTTTTTCTTTTCTCGTAATTATGAAAATTTAGGACCAGATCCGCGTTTCTTAGTGCTTCATACTTAGTTTCTCAAATTCTCAAGTCAATATCGCGTTTCTTGTAAACGTAAGTTACTTTTGAAAAAAATGTGAAAAAATTTTGCGGTTATGCTCATCTTTAAATTGTTTATTTATGTTTTTCTTCCAACTTCAGAGAGTTAATTAATAAAAATACATACATTTCAATATTAATGCATAATTATTACTAATAATAATATATGTTTATTGAAATAATGCATTTCTCAGGGTAGCTGCGAATACACCGAGGAAACTTGAAGAGTATACCTTACATTTTTGATAGAATTCCCTATCGTTTTCTATGTGGTTGCGATAAAACGACAGAAAGAAAATCACAAGCCTCTCAAAAATGATAATTATCGATTATTTCATCACATGAATCTATCGCATAGATATGTACAATAATTGAATCTTTAGAACAGATAAAGTCGTACTATTAATGATCTCTTCTTCTAAAACCTTTCCTTAAATTATGAACGTATGTTTACATAATTTTTTAAATTTCGCTGTTTGTTCTTCAACATACTGGTATACAAAGAAATTTAATAAAGCTTCTTTACGAAATTATTGAATAAATGTTTTTTTGTTTTATTGGTTTCAATTCATAAATTCGAGTGAGATAGTAATTATTAGCCATCCATAAAGCACGTGAACAATTTTTCGGACGGGTGGGGCAGAAGATGAGAAAGGGGGAGTCAAGGAAAAAAATCGTCTACGTGGTATGTGGAGAGCCCAATAGTATATATACAGGAGCATCTTGTAGAAAAATCCTTCTCTCTGTAAGTCAGCATCATCTACTGTTATCGACTATAATAAAAAAGAATGAAGATCACCGCCGGGTCTCTATTCCTCGCCGTTGCCGTTTTCCTTGATTCTATTGGTAAATATATATTTTAATATCATATCTATAACTTTCATTATACTAGAAAATAAACGTGATTATTCTCTCTTTTGTGCTACGCAATTTTCATATTAAAATATAAAAATATTATTAATAAATAGTATATTTCTCAACGAGTATAGAAGGAGCTTTTTTTAAGAATGTGAAGTTTGCAACGCGAGCCGAAGGGGAGTTTTTCAATCAAATGAGGTAAAAAAGCTCTTCTGCACCAGCCGAGGTATATATTTTTTTCCAACAACGTGGAGAAAAGCGAGTTTCGACATATCGAGGAATGGATAAAATCGCATTTTGTCCACGGCGGTGGGAAAAACCTATTTTATATCATAGCGTCTATCCTTTTCTTCAAAATTTTTAGTCACGGAATGTCGCATACATCTTTAAACCAACAAATATTAATTTTAAACAATTAGTTAATTTAAAACCGAAAAGGAGAATTTTCACCTAAGTGGATTGATACAAATTTTCGGCAAAATGGTAACATTTGCAACCAAGGAAATGAATTTTTGTCTAAAATGATTAATCATTGACCAGAAAGTGAAGTTTCAACGAAATTTTTAACCAAAAATTGTGAACTGTTAACGAAAAATGTATTAATTGATATTTTCATGAAAAGCGATTTCAATTTTGAATCAAAAATAGTTTTTTTTTTCTACCAAAAAGACGAACTTTCAAATGAATAGTTGAATCCTGAACCGTCACTAATAAATTTTCGACCAAGCAGTGACATTTTCAACAGAAAAGGATCAAATTTCTGCCAAAAGAGATGAATTTTCAACATTTTCTTAATCTGAATCGAAAAGTTTAATGACAGAAGGGGATTGTGAAACATTTTTAACTTTATTGATACAATAACAGTGTGATTGCGGTACCTGTGAATAGGGTATGACCTATTTCTAACTTTTCATAAACTGTTTCAATTTTGCATGCAATACTTTTCAGTTTTGAGAAAGAGATTCAAAAAATTAATTAACAAATATTCAAAAAGTAAACTCAGTTCCCAAAATTAAAAATTTTTAATTAAAAAGTAGCTCTTTCCCTCTAATTCAAAAAAGTAATTTATAGTCCAGCTTTTTAGAATGAATTTGAAATATATTCATGGAACATAATTGATAAATATCCAGTCTCGTCAACTAGAATTTAAGCGACATTATGTGGAGAACTGTCATTTCTGTCGACTACAAATTTACACAGTAGGTACGATCTAAAATTGTTTGTCTTCTTTCACGTTGGAGATGCGTGGAGGAGGAGAGAGATTGTATTTAAACGAGTCTTATCAAAGTGTACTTAAGTTCGGAAGAATACTTTGTTATAATAACCAGATTTTGTAGAATTGATTTTCTCTTGAATAATACTTTAATTTATCTGATTCTTAGGTACTCAAAGATACACTTTTGTACAAAACTAGTTAAAAAAATTTTATGGTTATATTATATTCTTTTCAACTAGAAATATATGCATCATTTTCACCATTCCCTACGGAGAATTTTCAAAAGAATGATGATTTGGCGATGGTTCAGGGAATTTTCCAACAAAATCATACTTCTGAATTATGTCTGCTTTTAAAAAAGAAATATAACGAAGCGTAATTCTGTCTTGGAAAATTGATTATTTCAAATGAATTATAATCTTAATTTAGAACGGGAATTTTGACAAGGATTCTCATTTTGATCTCGAAGAGGGTTTGTCTGAAAATTTTTCGACAAACCGAAATTATAAAAAAATTACAGAAAAAAATCATTTTCTCAAAGCACAAAAAACCCCTTTGTAATATTCAAAATCTGACAACCGCCGAGAAATAACCCTTTTCCTAATCGCTAGTAACTTCTTTCTACGATCTACCACAAAAATTAAAAAAAAATTCCAAGCCCCAAAAAGACTAGTAAACTTCATTCTTAACGCCAGCACGACTCAACCAAGTACGCTCTCGACATTTCAAATCCCGAAGGAAACAACCCTCAAAGCAATCGCTAACCATTTCTCAATATTTTCTTCGAAAAGTATTCCAGAACATGAAATATTAAAATACTTTCAATTTTATTACTTTAATTTATCACTAAGTGAAGTTCACATTAAGTAGTTGGAATTACTATAAACTGGATATTATTCAAGTATTAAATTCTAAAAAATTACAATATCAAACCACAAAAGCTAAATCTTTCAGTATGAAAAGTGCTTATCTTTTCTTCCGAGGTCTCTAATAAAGATAATATTGACCTGTTGAACAGCGTATACTACGTAAGAGCAACTGTAATTTGATGATTGTGAATTCTTTTCTGTTAAAGTTCCGTCGACTTTAATTAACACATTCTTATCCTTTTTTTGTAACCCGGTTTTTCATCATAGCCACGGACTAAGTCAAGTGACGGATGAGAGAGGATGTTATAAAGTAATATAATACGATGTCTGAAATCTTCTGCAATGATGTTGTAGGTACAACAGTCGCCTCTGGATGCTTTCTTAGAGCTAACATCTGCCACTCCACAGATTTTTAGTCACTTGCTTCCTGATGGTCTAGAAAATTTCTCACAATGCGACAGGTGTTCAATAAAACAGCCTTTTGAGCTGCTGCCCTACTGACTCCTAAATGTTCAAGATGTTCAGTGCACCTTGCGTGCACATTGGCTGTAGCTGACATCACAATAGGATGAATAGATGCATGTTTCACATTCCTCCATATTGTCTTTACTTCATGCCTTAGCTCGCTATACTTATGGATCTTGGTTGTATAGGTTACCTGCAAACTTCGGTTAAGTGGACAAGCAATGTCGATGATGTAGACTCTTCCAAATAATCGGCACCGGTCAACCACGTCTTTATTTAACACGTGTTTGCGATAATTTCTGGTGTTGACAATGCGGCCCTGAATCGCAATGACGAATCCTTCCGTTTCTGGATAAAGGATGCCCTTTCTCAGCCAAATATTGGATGCCTCACTATCCACTTCATATTGATCTAACGTTTTGGGGTGTTCCCCGTGCATGGCTTTCTGTCTCCATTGCATTTCTAATTCCTCTATGGTTTCTGCCCTGATATTTAAGGCCTCCTCTGAGGAAAAATTCAAGGGCGTGTAGTCGTGATCCGCTTTACAGATCGTGTTGTAAAGCATAACATCTCGCTTGCTGTTAAAATAGTCTCGCAACTATATAACTTGTGACTCACGCAGTGGCATTTGGTGTTTCGTCATTTCTACGCGGATGATTCTGTTTAATCGTTCGAGGTCGGTGTTCGACCATTTGATGAGCCCAAAGGAGTACGTGAGGACAGGGATGGCATTGATTGCCCTGATCTTGTTTGCCGAGTTGAGAGAACTCTTCAGAACCAATCTGAGTCTTGTAGTAAAGGCAGTCGTTCGGCTTTTCTTAACTATCGTATGCTAAATACCCTTGGATTTGAGAAAACACAGGTGTTATTATGACTCGCCCTCAGCCATTGCCTGGATGTCATTCTCGAAATCGTTTTCTAGTTCTGCGGTCCCTAATTTTCCTCTGGTTAAATGCACCGTTCTGCGTTTATCTAGTCCAAACTCCATGTGGATATCATTGCAAAACTGCTTTGTGACATCAATCACTTGCTGCAGTTTCTTGCCCGAACTAGCGTATAGCTTTATGTCACCCATGTATAGAATATGGGTCACTCGATGAGCATCCTCGTTATCATGTACTCGGAACCCATGAGACATGCCGTTTAGTCTGTTGCTCAGTGGGTTCGACGCTAAACAGAACCATAATTCACTGAAGGAGTCTTTTTGGAATACACCCGCCGTAATGCGTATTGATCTAATTATCCTTGGTTGTCCATGATCAAAATACTTGATTCTTGTACCCCAAAGCATCATCGCACGACTTAGGAAGTCAATGATGCGTGGGCAAATTTTTTATACTTTCAAGAATTCAAGCAAATAGTCATGTAGTACGGAAGGAAACGCTTGCTTGTAGTCAATGTATGCCAAGTGCAAGTTTCTTTGATGTTTACGAGCTTGCTTCATGGCAACAGCGTCTATGGTGACTGGATCTTTACTGCCTCGCGAGTTTTTACAACATCCTTTTTGTTCTTCTGTAAGGATGTCATTCTCGTCGCAGTGAGAGTATACCTTACGGGCCATGATAGCTGTAAGACATTTATATATTGTTGGAAGACAGGCTTGCGAGGGATGGTTTATCCCGCCTGTCAATGGCAGATACTTTGCTTGCGTATACACACGCATATACGTATCCATATACGTATATACGTGGGTATACACACATGGTTTATTTTACCTTAAATCTGAAATATCTGGGTGCCAGCCGGCCTCCCCCCCCCCCTCCCCACGGCGCAGATGAGAATCGTTAATAATTCTTGACCCGGCAAAATTAATAAAAAAAAGATAACAGCAAGAAAAAGAAAAAAAGGAAAAACCTGAAACCTAAAGGAAAAAAAACCTAAAGGGACGGGGAATCTCAGGGGTGGTTCTTGAAGTTACAACGGCCAATTGTGTGAAGTTTGCCAACTTAATGTTTATTAACACGGAGAAAAGGAAAGAAAAGAAACAATATCCGAGAACGAGGTTTTACAATTTGGTGATTAACATCTAACAAATTAGCGCATGCACAATGCTGAACTCTGAGATCGGAAGTTAGGCACGCACATGTCCACGTGGCCTTAGGTCAAAAATTCCGCGCGTGAGGCCATTACGTAAATCAGAACGAGCACGACAAAATCAACTCAACGCGAAACCGGAGGAGATATAAAAGGAATCGAAAGAAAATTGTTAATAATCAATATGCACTGACTCGAACCTACCGATAATTTTCAAATGAAAAGCACTCTTAAGAGGGGCCAGCCAGGCAGTGGGCCGGCTGTGAGCAGGTCTACAGGACCCATGGCATCAAACAGCCCACCCCATCGCGTCGCTTGCCGAATTAAAGAAAAAGAATTACCTCAGGCATACTCGAAGTTCCCAATGCGTAAAGATAAATAACTAGTTTTCCAGAATTCTAGCCGAGTTCCAGACTGCAGCGCGCCTAGCAGGCGGACTAAAACTAAATGGTCACTAGCTAAACTATGAACGATCCCCCATAACTGAGTACGAATAACGCAACTAAATAATAAAGTAACTAATCATAGATTAATAATCATAATCCTACTCTAAATCTAGGTCCCAAGATTCATGAAATTTCAACGAAAGAAGGTTTCATGAATCTTGGAAAGTTTCCAACCTCAGTTTGGCGGGAAAAATTCAAAATTTAATATTGTGAACGGAACATCGCGTGAGCCAAAGTAACTCCACATACGTACATGCATAACACTTTTTCGGCAATTAATTTTTCTGAATTATACATAGATCATATGGTTGTAGTGAAACTTTAACGATGTAAAATTTCACGTACTCGGTAATTTTACCGGTCTAAGCTTCCTAACGGAAAAGTTCAAATGCTTGAAAGTTAAAAAGGTCGATTTAAGCTTAATGTAACTATATACAAGGTTCCTATATGTTATTCTGTGCTCTACAGGTATGAATCGGAGTCCCACCTATTTTACATTACGCTAACGTGTCAATTAATCTAACCTCGGCCTGATTTCGACGCACATGCGCACAATTTACAAAGTGCATTCCTGAAGTTACGGGGCTTGGTTCCACGGAGCATTCCATTGCTCTTCGGAGCAACTCACATGTAATGGGAGGTTCCGTGAAGACGCGTCCCTGGCTAAGCCGTAGGTTCCGTGTACAATACGTAAATCTACCGAGTTTACATTTTTATACGTATCCTGGTCCACTCGATGTTCGTCTTCTGCGACTGCTGAAATTCGTAGTGGAAAACCAATTGAGTCTCCACCCAATGACCATTGTGACCGCCCTTGTCAAGCTTCCGATCATTAATCATAATTTTTCTCCATGGTGACGTGCCCTTCGTGACATGGCGCTCGCCGGATGGTAAAGATGTCAACCTCTTGTCAGAATCTGACTGGCCCAGCGTTGACTTTGGCGTAACTTGGTAACCATGGGGATAAGGTGGTTACTATGCGTTAACCAAGGTAACTAGTTCAGCGTTCCTGAAACCCTGGTAATTCTTTGACGTGGCGACTCATCCCTGGTTGTCATAGAGTCGTAAATTGGAATCTTGAAGTCCCGCCACAGAGCGTGGCGCAACGAGACTAATGAAAGATGGCGACCACATGTGGAACCAACCAATGTGTTTGAGACCCGCCATCTTGTATTGAGATCGGGAAGATGGTGGTGTGGGATGGTAGGGCCATGATTGGTTGCGGGTCCTTTCCTCAGGGTGTGTTGAAAAACTCACAAGAAACCTTCGCTGTCATCAACCATCTCTGGCTTTCGTGATATTATGGTTGACGATGTGCTGTTCGTGACGTCACGCGTCGGTGACCTGGCTCTGAATGACCAGTGAAGGGTGGCGGCCAAGCAAGCTGAAAAGTGGCAATGTGTCCTAGGGCCGCCATTTTGATTTGAAGTCGGTAACCATGGAGACGTGCGATACTTGAACCATAGTTAATGATACGTACTTTCTGCAGGGCTCGTTAGTGATTTCTGGTGAACTTCGGTTGACGATCCATCTCTGGTTACCATGTTGTTGTTATTTAACTCGGATTTGACAGGTGGAGGTTATTTAACATGGAAGCATACAAATATCGGAAGGTGATTAATCATAAATTACTATTTCTGTTTAGCGCTCTTGGTCGAGGTGACTTTCGCTCTTGGTGGAAGGATTCAATTTATAAATTTTATTTTTAAACCCCTGAATCTGGATTTCAAAATTTAAGTGACAGGTAGGTCAAAATTTACCCTGTCACAACACCCCCCCGCTTAAACGGGAGCTCGAGGTTCTCCTTTGATAACTCGGCAAGCGACAACGACCCTTACGATCTCCCACGGAACCAAGAGCCTCGCGTGATCCATCCAAGAGCGCTCCTCAATTCTCAATTAGCAAAAATAAAGCAAAACTAAATCATAAGCCACAACCGGAAATGAAAAATAATAATAAAATTGTTTTAGCGAAATCATAAGCCATAATATAAAATAATAATTAGCGAAATCATAAGCTATAAAATCATAAGCCATAACCAAAAATAAAATAGAACGGAGTATAAGGCGGGACAAGGTGATTGCAAAGCGTAAGGGTGGTTGGGGAATGCTGGGTTGACGCTGGGACATACTGATAACCCGGGATAATTCTGGACCTGGTACACACACAAAAATTGTGAACCAATTACCTTAATTTTTCTGGAATGCGGGTCTTCCTCGCCCGACAGGTCTCGTATCCGTTTAGACTTAAATTAAGGGTAGGTTAAATAAGGTGTTGAGGTACACTTAGTATAATTATAACAAAAATTCTTTATTATAAAAAGAGGAGAAAAAAAAAGAACACGGAGTATAATGGGCGCTACTATTAAGGTACAAGCGGACCCAAGCCGCTTCGAGCAAAGAGTTAAGTTCCAGATTGTCAATGAAAAATCTCAAATATCAAAATATCTGTACAAAATATTGATCCGATATCATAATCACTACAGGAACATGGACTTCCTGATTAATAATAATAAATAATAAAATAATTCGATAAATTCGTAAAACTTCGTTGAAACCGAAGTTTAACTTTGGAAAGCGTAACGATCCACAAAGTTAATACAACCTTTTTCCTGATTCTCTTGTTATCATTCGGATTTAGAACATATCAATCTTAAAGATTAAATTTTGAATGATAATCGCGCGGTGTTTCTTCCCGGAATTCGCTCGGTGTATTCTACATTTTACAGAAATAACTGTGGATTCGAGACAGTCCTTGGAAGAAAATTGTTTTGATCGATGGGGTACGGTCTACCACGTACTTTAGTGTCGCAATTTAATAATACATTAACGAACAATCAGGTCGTAATGAGACAGAAAAACATTCGCAACATTCAACATTTTGATTGACGGGGTACGGTATACCACGCACTCTAGTATCACAATTTAATACTACATTAACAAACAATTAGGTCGTAATTGGATCAGCCAAACATCCGCACACAGATGCATCGATTCATAGCATAAAAGGACACTAAGTCCACGAAACTATCATTTATAAAAGTAAACGAAAAATGACAGGCGTCAAAATTAAAATTAGTTGAATTCTTACAAAACCTTGACTAACAACAATTCGTTAAGAGTCTTTCTTCAATTACGAAATATTCTTTCAGTGCTTACTGTCTGTGTACTACGAAATTCTTTTCCTAAATCTAGATCATAATAGAATAATACTTCGTAAATAAATTAGAAGAGAGTAGACGTCCTTGGAGTGGCAATCGTGCCAGAAAATAATTGAAAAAAAACTAGTCAGTCTTAACTACTGACAAAAAAAAAAAATATTGCCAATCACATTGAAATAAAAAAAAATGTGATACCACTTAAGTTGAACGGAAAAATAAACGTCCTTCTTTGGCAGAGCGACATGAATTTCAAAATTGTATGACAGCATAGAATGTACGAAGTCAGCGAATCGTGGCCTAACGGCGCGCCGCGGCGAAAACATTTGTATGGCCCGCTTGGTGGGACCGGTTTTGCTGCTCAGTCAGCCTGGATCCCCCGACGAAAATCTCCTGACCCGGTCGGCGCTTCCACTCACCCTTTAGAACTTTATCGGATGCGTAAAGGGGCCCGCAGTTAGGACAGTTCGATTTCCTAACTCCGGGCTCCCCGCAGCCGAAGCACAAGATGCCGGCCCCGGCCGGGTCAGGACATTGGCCCCGCAGGTGGCACGCCCTGCCACATGCCCAACAGTTTTTGTGGGTGGGCCCCCGATACGCTCGCGGTTTAGGGGCGCCCATCTATAGCCATCCTTGGCGGGAGAGGTTATCATAACCTAGCACCCTCATCCACCTCTGTTCCGCTAGAATTTCGTTATTGCTCGCAGGTGGGGAGGGGGCGAGGGCGTGCGGTAACCCTCCCGCCTGCAGGGGGTCCATTTAATCTCGCTGCTGCGACTTTTACGAGTGGTGGCTCCGGATGTGCCGGGTGTTTCGGCGCTGGTACCGGCCGCCGTCTTCTCTGCTTGGGTGGTAGCCCCTCCTGCGGCTGACCTGGCGCGACTTGATCCCTTCCGGAGGGTTTTAGTCTGCTTGGTAATCTGAAATAAATAAAGGTGAACCCTATAACTACCGTTTACTCACTGGTTATTGGTCACATGTGGTGTATCCTGTATATAGGGCTTGAGGTGCCGAATGTGCTCTTTACCCGCGTATTTTACTTTCTCGGTAATCAAAATATATACGACGGGAGCCAACCTGCGCTTAATTTTATAAGGCCCGTTAAATTTATAGCATAGTTTAGCTGCGAGGTTGTCTTCCTTTTTAGATAGGACGCGCTGGCGTTTCAAGACAAGGTTACCCACCCGAAAGGAACGAGCACGATTACTCTCGTCGTAATATTTTGCCTGGGATACATACGCGCGCTCCAGATTTCGGCAGATCAGGTCACTAAGGTCGTCCAGTCGCTTAACACGTTATAGCCACTTCTCGGGATCTGGACTAGCGCGCTGAGAGCCCCTCTCGCGATTACTTCTCAAAGAACGACTGCAGCGCGCCTAGCAGGCGGACTAAAACTAAATGGTCACTAGCTAAACTATGAACGATCCCCCATAACTCATAGATTAATAATCATAATCCTACTCTAAATCTAGGTCCCAAGATTCATGAAATTTCAACGAAAGAAGGTTTCATGAATCTTGGAAAGTTTCCAACCTCACTTTGGCGGGAAAAATTCAAAATTTAATATTGTGAACGGAACTTATTGGCAACTAATTTTTCTGAATTATACATAGATCATATGGTTGTAGTGAAACTTTAACGATATAAAATTTTACGTACTCTGTAATTTTACCGGTTTAAGCTTCCTAGCGGGAAAGTTCAAATGCTTGAAAGTTAAAAAGGTCGATTTAAGCTTAATGTAACTATATACAAGGTTCCTATATGTTATTCTGTGCTCTACAGGTATTAATCGGAGTCCCACCTATGTTACATTATGCTAACGTGTCAATTAACCTAACCTCGGCCTGATTTCGGCGCGCATGCGCACAATTTACTAAGTGCATTCCTGAAGTTACGGGGCTTGGTTCCACGGAGCATTCCATTCATCTTAGGAGCAACTCACATGTAATGGGAGGCTCCGTGAAGACCCGTCCCTGGCTAAGCCCTAAGTTCCGTCTACAATATGTAAATCTACCAAGTTTACATTTTTATACGTATCCTGGTCCACTCGATGTTCGTCTTCTCCTCGCCGGATGGTAAAGATGTCAACGTCTTGTCAGAATCTGACTGGCCCAGCGTTGACTTTGGCGTAACTTGGTAACCATGGTAATAAGGTGGTTACTATGCGTTGACCAAGGTAACTAGTTCAGCGTGCCGGAAACCCTGGTAATTCTTTGACGTGGCGACTCAGCCCTGGTTGTCATAGAGTCGTAAATTGGAATCTTGACGTCCCGCCTCAGAGCGTGGCGCAACGGGACTAATGAAAGATGGCGACCACATGTGGAACCAACCAATGTGTTTGAGACCCGCTATCTTGTACTGAGATCGGAAAGATGGTGGTGTGGGATGGTAGGGCCATGATTGGTTGCGGTCCCTTTCCTCAGGGTGTGTTGAAAAACTCACAAGAAACCTTCGCTGTCATCACCCATCTCTGGCTTTCGTGATATTATGGTTGACGATGTGCTGTTCGTGACGTCACGCCTCGGTGACCTCGCTCTGAATGACCAGTGAAGGGTGGCGGCCAAGCAAGATGATAGGTGGCAATGTGTCCTAGGGCCGCCATTTTGATTTGAAGTCGGTAACCATGGAGGTCAAAATTTACCCTGTCACAGGCTATCGGTCGAAATTCAGATGGATTTTGAGCGTTTGGTTTTTTAAGCAACACATACGTAGTACTCTGGAGCATAAAGCCTGGCATCAGATCTGGATGTTT
Organism: Andricus curvator; assembly: GCA_932195095.1. NCBI lineage: Eukaryota > Metazoa > Arthropoda > Insecta > Hymenoptera > Cynipidae > Andricus > Andricus curvator. The sequence continues at coordinate 525,824 of CAKNYM010052843.1, forward strand.
GATGATCTTCTGAAAACACCTTGCCAACGCAGGATGCACACTTGTCAGGTACTTGTGCCAGAAATTGTGCACCATGTCCAGGCCTGGAGCTTTCCAGTTACTTGCTGTTTTCAAAACCGCTGAAATATCTAAAGCTGTGATGTTAGTCAGCTCCACTTCAGAGTGATTGCTTGCTCTTTCTTTCTCTAGTTGGAACCACGCATTGTCCAAATTGCTTCTGTTGGTTTTTCCGCAAACATTCGACCAGTAGTTAGTCATGTCTTTCAACTGAGGGACTTCGGTGTCTTGCTGGTTATTTTGCTTTACACTCAGATCACGATAGAACCTTCTTTCATCTGCCTCAAAGTTTCGATTTTGTTGCCTTCTTGCACTACTTTTCTTGTACCAACGCAGTCGAGCAGTAAGAACATCAAGTCTCTGTCGTTGGGAGTCTATAATCTCATCCAATATTGATGGTGTCAACGTCTCGATGTCCCGAGGGTGGATGATTTTAGCAACATGGTGTATCAGCTTTCTGGATCGATTACCTTTCTTATATTGAGTCAGTCGACCCAATTTGCACCTGACTTTGCTGACATCCATATCCAACCTGATCTTGCATGCTGGATCTCGCTCCCTTCCTGGGACAAAGACTGCATTTGCAGGCCTAGTTCTGCGACCCAACGTTCTAACGGTTGCAACAGCTGCCCAGTATATAAGAGTTTGTATCTCTAACGCAGTTTGTGTTGCGTTCAAATGCATAGGTAAAACCTAGCTGTTCAGGTGTTCTATTAGTGCATGCAGATCATTTGTGATGTTCATCTTGGGCAGTGAATGCCTTTGTATTGGTTCTACATGTCTGAACTCTAGTAAAGTATGACCAAAATTCCTCTCAAGGTGCTGTAGTATTTCTGGGACTTCGCTATTCAGATCATCGTTATTAATGTCCGGATGTGGTTCTAGTGGATCCGGTGCTTGATCTTCATTATCCCTAGCACCTATGCCTTCAACTTCAATCAAGTCTTCGTTGTCCACATCTTCCAAGGGAATTTCATCAATAGGAAGCTGCTGTTTCACTTCCATTTCGATGGCAGCTATTTCAACAGCCGAAAGCAATCCGTTTACAGGTATTGAGTGTTTTTGGTCTGCTAGATTCCGCTCATTTATTCTTGTGGCTAGTTCTGGGTACTTAAGTAAGAAGAGTCGATGATGTTCTCTCCTTACACTTTGCCCACTTTTCTTTGCCAAAAAATAAAAGCGCATCACATCTCTGTTCATATGGTATGTCCATTTTAATCGCCTTCTTGGTTGTTGAACCTCTACTTCTGCCGTTGCTTGTTCGTGTGACGCGGCTTCCTCTGACTGATGTTCATTGCCGTCGTTTTTCCACGCCAAATCAACCTGTTGTTTAATCTCCATTTCTCGATCTTCTGAGATGTGTAGATTAGTCCTGATGTCCTTCACCTTAGCGATAAGATCTCTTAGTGTGACTTTCTCTATTTGAGGATACTTTGCAGCAAATTTTGTTCTAAAATTTTGTCCTTTTTTGCATGAGGTTTCAAACTTCGCACTTTCATAATAGAGACGCATCAATTCCTCATTCATTGTGGTATACCACTTGATGCTCTCCCACGGTATTTCTGTTGAGGTGGTTGGCTGAAAATAGCTAACGCTAGCCAAAGCATCCTCAGCAGGCACAGTTGATGTTTCACTGCTTACCGTATGTCGCAGATGTTCTTGTTGGCCTGATGTTTGATTAGTGAGATCTGCCTGACCATCTCGCAGCTCACCATCACCACCGTCCCGCATGCTGTGGCCCCCAGCGGCGGCTCCAGTGGCGCCCCGACAATCCTCGGAAAGCGACAAGCGTTTCAAAATTTTCAAAATACTCTCCATTATAATTTATGGGCTTTGGTGTTCCTCTTAGTAACTTTCCTCTTCGTTCTCTGCCTGTCTCGCATGGAAAACCCTGTCAGTAGCAATGCTACAGCCAACATAGCCGTCAAATTCATGAGAGGAAAGCTCAAGCCCTATCGCGAAGACAACGCGAGAACACCTTCGGTAGGGATTTATTATGTGAGAAGTTGTCGGCTCCGGAGGCTACGATCACGGTTCCTTAAAGCAACCAATCCCGACGCAACTGGAACGTGTACGTCATCTGCTTCTGCTCCTTCTGTCCTAGAAGGTAAGCAAGAGCGGGAAATTTACGCGAGATAACATCGGGCAACACTGTTCCTTGGAGTCAGGTCTTTAGCCGCGGATGACCTTACGCGGCAGACGGGACAGTTGGAGATGAAGGTTTCACCTCTGGATACTTTGCTAGAGCTACCAATCTTTGTAGAATGTTATGAGGAACAGTGTTAATGGACCTGATGAAGTGATCCCAGAAGAAGAGCCTTTTGCATCCGGTTCGTGATGGAATGAGCCTGACGCTGGCAAGCCTTGGTACAACCTGCTCAGCTCGAAAAAAAGTGCTTGATATTTCGCCCGTTTTTCTTCCTCCTTTACCGTGATATTACCATCGGCTGGTGCCGAGAATTCAATCACGTAAATGATCTTGTTCTTCAGATCCTGGAGGACAATATCAGGCTTCGTAGCACTGATACGTTGAGTGGTGGAGAATGAGAAATTCCAGTAGATCTTACAATGATCATTCTCCACAAAGGACTCGAGTTCCCCCTGGGCGTATGGCAAGACGGGCAATAGATCAACACCATAGAAGTGCCTAAGATGGTAATATAACACTTTTAGAGCCGCATTGTGTCTCTCTATGTACCCGTATCGTGCATATTTTGAGCATCCACTGAGAACATGTCCAAATGTTTCTGGCTCTTGCTTGCACGCTCGGCAGTTGGTATCGCCTACAGGTATATTCATTATGCGCTCGCGGTAAACTAAGGTGTCTATAACGCTGTCTTGACAAGCAAAAAGAAATCCCTCAGTCTCCGATTTTAATCCAGCAGACTTGAGAGAGCTATTCTCTACGTATAATGCCGTAGAATTTACCATGAAGGGGCTTGTCAACATGTTCTCTTAGTAGAAGCGTATGTTCTGCTTCCTGTACACGACTTTTGAGCACCGAAGGTGTTAGTGATGCTAAGCCATGTGTAGTGTCGCGAGAATCAAATGGGAGGCCAAGCTCCTCTGCGGCCCTATCTGCGGCACGGTATAGAAACGCCGCAGCATTGACGACTTCATGTTGATGTGCGAGTCGCATAAGTGAATCTGTGCTATTTAGAACTGAGCAGGCTATAACCAGAACCGTTCTGCGGTGAAGACCTCTCTAAGCTCAGCAAGCCTCTATCCCCTTTATCTCGAGGGAGGTATATTCGAGGTACGGAAGATCTAGGATGATGAATTCGATGGATTGTCATCACCTTGCGTGTGCTTCGGTCAAGTTGCTTCAACTCATTGACGTACCATTTTACTGCACCAAACGTGTAGAGCAGTATTTGAACGGCCAGCATATTGGTCGCCTGGATCTTATTCTTTCCAGATAATTCGGAAGCCCAAACTTTTCTGAGAATTTGGCGACACCTTTTTCCAAGGGCCGTTTTAAATATACGCACATCTTGGGTTTCCGCTTGCGGTATTCCAAGATATGTATATGTTTCTCCAATACCAAGATGTTGAATGGCATTTCGCCTATGAGTTGAACATCCTGATCGTGACGCGATGATGTAGTTTCTAGTCTTCCTTGGTGTAGGTGGACGCAGGCACACTTGTCCAGTCCGAAGCTCATGCCAATCGCTTTAGAGTACCTATTTACCGCCTGCACAAGGATGTTAAGGTCCTCTTTCGAGGAAGCAAAGAGTTTAAGGTCGTCCATGTATAATATGTGGTTGACCTTATATTCTCTTTTGTTCGGCGGGCCACATAGGTATCCAGAGCTTTTGCCTCGGAGCACAATAGATAGAGGCAAGAGGGAGATGCAGAAAAGTATCGGACTTAGAGAGTCTCCTTGAAAGACACTCCTCTTATATGTGCCACTACTTTATTATTATTATTATTTATACATATTTCGTAATTGAGTTCCATAAAAGTAATATTTGATCATGGTCGATAATTACACGAGAACAATTTTCACTGTTATGATCAATTGCCTGAAAAAAATTAGCCTATATTGCATTTTTTTAATTAAAAATCTGTTATTTTTGCCACCGGGAAATTCGTCGTTCTGTTTTGAAAATTCAACTTTTCTAGAACTTAGTTTAACTATTTGGTTGAAAATGAACCTTTTGTAGGAAACTTATATATTCCGGTTTAAAATTAGTTGGTAGAACATTGTTTTTTGCTCTTTAGAGAATAATTCTTCTCTGTTACAAATTCATTTGTATAGGATGAAGATTTAACTACTTCGTTCCACTTGAACTAATTTGTTAACAATTCATGTTTTTTCGTTTGAAATTCATTGACTTACAAGGGGAGTGCGCGTAACCGGGGACACGGATTTCAATCATCTTTTGTGAGCGAAAAGCGCTTAATTTAAGGTGGCAAAAGCTGAAAACGTTTACTTAGATAGAAAGCAGTTTACTAGAAAGAAGGGTTGAAATAAAGCCGTCCAGAATGACTATTGGTTTGAATTGTCGAGCGATCGAGCAAGCTACGATGGAGGTTCTAGGCTAGTTCATGCGTTCGCGTAAACGTACTTTTTTCAACATTTTTTTTTTGTTTCTTATTCTTTTTCTTTCTATATTTTAACCGTAAATATGCATAAAAATTAGTAAAACCATAATAAAGAGTTTAAAAAATATAGTTTAAGAATACCAAAATTATCATTTTTGACACAAAGATATTTTTATCAATCAATTGATGTTTGCAGCACGTAACAAATTATTTTCTAGCAATGAACATGATTATTTTGCAATTTTTCTACATTTTTATGAGCAGAAATTAAATTTTAAAAAATTGTATGCATGAAAAATAAATAAAAAGTACCTAAAAATATAAAAGCGGAAGTTGGGTTACAAGTATTGGTTCGAGAAAACTCTTGCCAAATATCGACGCGTCCGAAAAAACTCAAATTTTGACACCTAAAAAGGTGCGTAACCGTTTTACTTGTGTGTTTAGAAAAAAAGCAAAAAAGTTCTTTCGAACTATTACTTCACTCCATCTAACCGTGGAAGGAACATCCTAAAAGAAGGAACCATATCTGAGAAAATCCCTTATCAATGGTGCGGCGCGCCAAAAAAGGATTTGCTCAAAAATAATTTTCTTTTTTTAATTTCACAGTGTCAATGGACTTTTTGATTTTTGGTCCTTAAAAATTTCATCTCGAATTTTTACATAAGGGTTTGATTTTCCAGACGTAGAGCTGGATTTGGAAAATTTTTTTGAGCGTACAAGAGCATAAAAAAGGCCCATCACTACATTGTGCTTTGTTTTTTCCAGGTTTGAGTTCTTACGAAGGGGATAATTTTTTGTGCATAGGGGTAGTTTTTTAAATATGTTGTGCATTTGAGAGTCCAGAATAAGCCCAAAATTCTGTCTGATTTAAAATTTAATTTATTTTAAATTTACAGCCCAAAAGCAGCCCAAAAAAAGTTCAAGATTTTGATACAAAGAAATATGGGAATTGGGACGTGTGATTCTTCTTAAAAATCTTAAGAAAAGTTTTGAATTTTTTTGAAACCTTTCAAAATTCTTAAAAAGACTCGAAATGTTTTTCTCAAATATTAAAGTTTCAAAATATTTTGAAATCTTTATAGCTTTTAAACCTACTAAATACCTTTTCAACTGTTTTTTTTTATTCTACAAAATTGAGAAATTACCTTAAATTCTTCCAGTGTTTTATTTCGGAACCTTTAAAAATTTACATTTAAAGTTTAAATATCTACACTTTTGAAGATAACTTTTTTTTAGATAACTTCTAAATGTAGACCTTAAACGTTGCATAATTGTTGTATGTACATTTGAAAAATTGAAAACTCCTTAACGTTAGAGATTTCAATTTCTACAATTTTTAAGAGATACAATTAAATACTTTTGAATTTTAAAGATTTGCAAATAAAAATGCTCATATTTGGACGAATTTGGTATTGAAAAGTCGAGTTTTCATTTCTAAAGCTTCCAAGTTGATGAAATTTCGAAAGTAAATAATCAAGATTACAGAATTTTTCATTTTAATACGTGAATTTCGCGACATTTTTTATTTCATGTAAATTGTCGAAATTTGAAGAAAAAGAACTCAATTAATTTCAACGATTTTCAATCTACATTTCTTCAATTTCGAGTATTTGCAATTGAGGACTTTTCAATATTAAAAACGCATAGTAGAAAATAATGCTATTCTGAAGGCTTCTATCTAGCAGTTCAATTTTTAGGATTAAAAATTGAACTTGATTCAATTTGATATATCTCCCTTCGCATATTTCAGAAACATTCCTATCACTGCAACAAATTTTTAATGAACCTAAAGTCAGATAAAAATTATGGTTGTATCGATCTAACGTGACGAGAATTTTACATTATAATTCAAACCAAAGGATTTCCATTCAATCGCAACCATTCAAGGCGCAAAGATATATTTATAAAATGTCAAACTGATGCATTCTGATAAACTGTCAAATTGTGTATTAGGAAAAAAATCAAGATACTAAAGTACGCGAAAAGTGAACGGAAACACAGGAGCTTCAATTTTGACAAAGTAAATGAATGAATTTGAAGATAATTTTATATTTTAATTTAATAATTGCGTGAGACAAAAATTTTGTTTCCTCTCTTTTTTCAGTCTTTTTTGTTCCTTTATTTAAATGCTCTAGTAGATATTATATTTACAATAAATATCAAAATTCACCTATTTCTGTTTCTTCTTACAGAATTAATAAGTTCCGTAGAGCCAGTACTGACGACTTTGGCGGAATTATTTCCTGGATACGAGCAAAAAGGTTACCTGCCTCCTGCAACGATATCTTATAGAAATCGCGAAACTATAACGAGTACTGCATTCACACAAATAGGTAATCACATTCTGCGTCGTCCATTTCTTCGCCCCCCTTTCCTAGCAAGGGGTCACGTCATCTTTGCAGTGATGGGATATCACAGATCACGTGACCCGAATAGAGATTATATTGCACCGCTATGGCAATTGTTTCCCTCTCTAGAACATGAAAAACGTTGGGTATTTGACACAACTCGTAACCATTGGGTAACTCTGAATCAAAATGAATTTGACAAACTGGGTTTTGGCTATATTTGGAAACTTGTTCTAGTGCAACAAGGCACTGCTCGTGCACACAGGCTAACAACGGGCAATCCATTTGTTGACGCACGAGCACACCATATTGCATACTTAAGAGCAAACCATGCAACAGGCATTTCACAAGCCACTGAAGCCGGAAAAGTTAATAAGGGAGAAACATCCTTTGATGATAGCGCGTCATTAATCAGGAGCACATACTTGCGTGCATATAATGCTGTATTCCGCGAAGTTGCACGTGACTATGTTCACCTTATATAACTGATCAAATTACCGTGAATTACCATAAATATCCGGAAAATGATGAAAAGTAAAAAAAATGAATTTTAGGAAATTTATGATAAGTTACCATATTTACCTGTGACATCACCATAAATGACCGAAATTTTTTATAAATTTTCGCAAATTTAAAGACATTTTTGAACTGAATTTTGGACAAATCATGGTAAGTTACCATAAATCTCCTCTAAAATTACCGTGAATTACCAAAAATTTCTGGCAATTTTTGTATTGAATTTTTGATAATTTTGGATAAGTCAACCTAAATTTCAAGCTTCTTTATTCAAAATATAATATGGACTGAAATCGTGACTGCATTTTGAGAATTGTCTAAAAACATATATTTGTTATAAAAAATATCGTATGCGCCAAGGGGGAGGGCACTTTTTCACCCCCTAGGTGCATCATATACTATAAAACATTTCATAACTGTCATCTTCGATCAAAATCGAAATTCGGCCTATATATTAATAAATATTATAATTAGCGTTAAATATGTAAAAAAAACCTAAATGCTCAGTTTTTGGAAGACGGGCGCAGCCGCTGAGGTGTAGAATAAGTAGTATTTTCCTGGGGGGACCCCTATTAATTGAGTGTCCTCATTCAAGAACAAGACATAGATTTTTCTACCGCGGTGGCGTTGGCCCCTGACGGCTAATAATCGAAATACAACATTTTTGGATTTTCTTCATAAAATTCGCAGGAAGCATCCCGTATGGTGTTCTTGTTATGACGGTTAGCGATAAAAATGTTCAACTTTATTTATATCAATAAAAAAATTATTTTCGAAGCCATTGCATAATTCGTTCCACGAAACGTTTGAGCGTTTCGTTTATCGCGACTGATCTTCTATGCGTGGATCATTTTAATCACAAGCTTAAATATTACAGTTCTGATTACAAATTATTACTCTAAGAGGACTTATTCCATATTTAACTTACAGTGTATTGTAATCCGATTTTAGTAATGTAAAATTGATATTACTCCTCATCAGATAACACAGAATCATCCACTTCGTCAATTTTTGTTATCAACGCAAAGTAATCCGTGAAAAATTTTTGACCTTCAGGAGAAAGATATTTGAGTAAGCTTTTAACGTCATTCATTTTAGATTTTGTGAGAACGACTTTTGGAGGGGCAATCTTTTCCATGTCTCAGAAATTAATGCTTGGTTAAATAGTAAAGAAAGAAGGATTTTTGCCGTAATAATGATCAAAAATCTGAACATTACCGTTCGGTAAATATTTAATTACACAAGCCTGGCTGATTCTCATAGCTTTTGGAATTCGTATGTTTCCCTTAAAAGATTTTTCCATATCGTGCAAGATTTTGTTTGCTGATTCTATCATAATAAACGGAGGATCGCAAGAATCTTTAATCAATTCAATGTATTTGGCCGCTGTTTCAATTTGCTCTAGTTTTTTCTTTTTTTGCGAGTATAAACCAAAATTTCGATCACACTGGCAATAGGAGTGACCGTAAACAGGAAAAATATTCCAGATTTCTATACTGATATCTATACATAGTGTCAATACGAAAGCGAATACTGTGTAATTTCTATTTTGTCCGCCTGCTGCATCAGAAAACAGTACAATCTTTGTGAAACGAGATTCACAAAATTCTTTTTCAATTACATATAGTAAAAAACTGCACACAGTATTCGCCCCCTTTTTCGCACTACCTTCTAAGAAAGGAAAAATGTATCTATTTTTTGAGGTAAATACATGTACGGTAAATGAATATAACCAGAGTAATGATTTATAAAACTGTTCTCAAACGGGAATTTTGGACAATGGAAGATTTTGCGCGTAATAGAATTCACAGCAAAGTACATTTTCTTCTGAAAGCAGTTCTTTTTTAAAAGCCTGATATTATTGAACGCTTTTTTTGTGATTTGCAATTTCATCAGATTGTACAGCTTGCAAGGAACTTAAGTGAGATTCATTTCAAACACCTGTTTCCATAAAATACAAGCCTATTAGAGCAATTTCCAATAGCTAGAAAATGTTCCGGATTGGGGCAGAAATCGATCAATTTTTAAAATTGTCCTTTTATAAAGAAATTTCGAAAACTGTGGATTTGAGCACGAGTTGAAGACAAAAATCGAATTAAAAATTGACTTTGAAAAAAAAGTTTTTTGCAATTTTTAAAAATCTAAAAAAGATATGATCTTCTTGCAAAGGAAAAAAAGATGCGGTATATAATTATCTACAATAATCTAACATACGTTTTAAAATTTCGTATTTCGATTTTTAGTCGTCAGGGGCCAATGCCACCGCGCTAGAAAAATCTATGTCTTGTTCTTGTATGGGGACACTCAATTGTGGATTTGGTGAAAACATGGAGCGTTTCGCGTATGTCATACCTGACTTGTGAGGCATGAGAATCGTCCAGAAACAAAAGAAGCTGATTGTGGAATTCTGAGAAATCAACAAAAACCATGTATCATGTTTTCCTCCATTTGAGTGGAGTCTCTGTGAAAACTGCGAGAGGATTTTTATTCGTACTAAACAATAAAAACCAATGAAGTAAATTTTGTGATCTTATATGACCCACTAATCAAAATACTCTTGCAGACATTCCACTCAAAGCGAGGCAAACCTCACAATTACTCCATGTTACCAATGGAGTCAGAAAGGTGTATAAGTGACGGGGAAAACTCGTGAATTTTTTGTTATTTATTGTAATGAATGATTTAGAATAAAACAAAATTAAATATAATATTTTACAATTTCACTGATTTGTCCAAATTAAACACGAGCTTTTTTTAATTTTGCCATTTTAACAATGTATTTTATGTGGAATGAGTTGGTTCAAAAATATATTTGAATAAAATAATAGTTTATTACACAGCACTACAATTTACAGAGGAAGGAAACTTATAACGACGAGTATGAAGGTTTAAGATTTGATTAGGAACATAGTCTCGAGACGAGGTCGAGTGTTCGCTAGGTAGAGGTAGAATTGTATCTGAAGAATCGAAGTAAGGGATGAACATTGACGGTATCGCAGATCGTTGATACAGAGGTGGAGAGGGTATTAGACTCTCTCTAATGAGTCGTAGAAATTCTTAGAGAAGGGCAGTAGACACTCCTTCTTTCTG